>VYZP01043645.1:0-18713 GCA_013400635.1 Hypocryptadius cinnamomeus
GGAGGCTCAGGTGAGACCTTGTCACTCTCTACAATGAGAAGCGTGCAGCCAGGTGGGGGTCAGTATCTTCTCCTGGGCAACCATGACTGGACAAGAGGACACAGTCTTAAGCTGCACCGGGGGGGTGGGGGCGGGGGAGGGGCAGGTTAGGACATTAGAAAGGAGTTCTTCACAGAATGAGCAATGGGGCATTGGAATGGGCAGCCCAGGAAGGTTGTGCAGTCACCATCCCTGAAGGTGTTTAAGAAAAGCCTGGATGTGGCATGATCTAGTCAACAGGGTGGTGTTAGCTCACACATTGGACTCAATGATCTTAAATGTCTCTTTCAATCTAGCTGATTCTGTGATTCTCAAACTAGTAAAAAACACAATATGTTTTCTGTGCTACTATTCAGAAAACAAATTTTAAATAATTCTCTTCATGCCAGGAAAGGTCCATCAAAGTACAGCATCTAACAACAGAAACAATTACGAGTGTTTTAACAGGAGCTAATATTTCTACCATTTTTTTCATCATGTTGTATATAACATCCAGCTTTACTAAAACTGCAAGAGACTTGGGAAAAACATATTCCTCCCTTCCCCGCCTCTTTTTTCTAATAGGTTTTTTCTGTGGTTTGTTATCTCTCTATGCTATGCATAATTCATTTCTCTGACTCCCTTCGTAAATATTCAGGCTCCAATATAACAGGTAGGTAGGCAAATGCATAACTTTATACATAAAACTATGTGCAGAGAAATCATGCAGCATTTGAATACTTGCATGATCAGATTCACTATGATTTTGAAGAGATGGGGAAAAAATCACATTCATTAGAAAATAAACTAGAGAGCCACTAAAACCAGTGAGCACAGTGTGATGTTTTCCGTAAACATCTATGCGTTTTTTTGTAAATTGCCTGTAGTCCAAGCTGGCAGTTTCCCTTTCAATAAATAGAGAAAATTACATTAGCCACTTAGGTGTGCAGCTTCATTAACTTCATAGCTATCTTAGTTACCTGTCCCTTTCCCCAAATTACACCTAAAAAAACCTGCACTGCACATTCATAAATTAGCTTCTGAATCCATCATTGCCTCTTCCAAAATGTCGTAAAGAAATATTGTTTTAGCTGCAAAAAATGCCTGCATACTGCACGTTCTCAATCCCTCTTTAGAAATTGTCCCTTTTTACCATCATCAATACAAATTTAAAAGTTATGAGACATGAAATCCTTTTAATTATTTGTCTCTCATTTTTGTCTGGCATTCCACAAACTCGTTCCACTCTTACCCCTCCTGCAGCATAGTTAAAATCACCTATTTTGCCCAGTTAAAATTGGAAGAGGCAATTTGATGTATAAAGACTTTGTATGGTATGTTACTACTGCTAAGTTTCAAGGTATTAGCTTGAAAATAGGCATAAATGTGACATATTCCTTTTCTGCCTGCAGGAAACAATAACTCTAGCTGTGGCATAGCCTCATAGGCTGCAATCACACTAAACTGTGCAGAGACACCAGCTCAAGCTCTGGCATACTGCCACATCCCCTACGCCACTGTCAATCCACGCTCTCCAAACAGAGCAAAGGGATTCATAGCAGAATCTCAGATCGTCCCCAGAAGGCAGCACATAGCAGGAAGCCTCCCTCTGTTTTGCAGAACAGGAGAGGGAGGAAAAAGTTTACCTGCGCGTGTAAGAGTCATAGCATGCCATCTGCCCTCAGGGTTAGAGAATATGCTCTGGCTGTCTTTACTTCAAAAGTAAGACACACAGGAAGACTGCTTCATAAAACATAACCTGGTTGTGCCCTGTTCATGCAGGAAAAGGGAACCTCAGACTTGTGTTAAGGTATTATACCCAAGAGTGGGGCATCTCAGGTGAGGCTTTCCCTCTACCCCTGTACCTGTATGTATTCTTGCAATCAAGCACCGGAAAGCAGAGGCTAGTCTGATGCAGGCTCACACCAGTGTCTGAAAGCTGACACAAACTTGCCCTGAAATTATACTGTTGAGATACTAGTCAGAAAAACTGAAGCCAAACTGTCATTCATCAAAGAGTTGACAAGCTTTGGCCTCAGTATTTTCTTAAGCATATAGAAGATCTGAATGTCCAGTTCCTCCATATGGCTTCAAGGTCAAAATGGTGTATTGCTACAATCTGGTTTGGAGTTCTGTAACAGTAAGTGAAAGCTCAAGGCAACACCGACACGAGCACAGCAAGTACAACACTATCAGTATAACACTATCATTTAGAAAAGATGAGTAGTTCCCTTCCAGAACTGGTAACTGACAAAAAACCTAATAGTGAAAAAAACATTTAAATACTGTGCTCCCACTCTGAAAGCTGCTATGAAAATCTAAACACTTTCCTTGCATCCCTTGAGGAAATCTGCATTTTCTGCCATGTGAAACACTCATGCATCTCTGCCATCAATGAAGAACTTCAATTCTTTCAATAACACATTTATTATGTGGCTCTATGCTACTAGTTTGCAACAAAAAAAGTAAATTGAAAAGGAAAAATGAGACACAGAGAAGGTATTAAAAGCAGCATATGTTCTTCTTCAGTTGATGTACAAGTTTAATACAATATTCATCTACAATGCAATTTTAATTGGATCAAGAAAGATAAATTTTATTATGAAATAACTTACAGACTGGTAACTACTTTTGAAATTCATCATTTTTTGAATCCTTCTTAAAGACACTGTAATTGCAATTCTTCTGAATATGAACTTCAAGCTTAGCAACAACAGTAGCACTACCAGATTTGCTATAAAGAGTTTTAACAATTTCCTCCTTGGCAATCTAGTATTTCACACCACTAATAATAAGAGAGATTTTCTATTTTTTCTGCTTTACATCTCTGACTTCTTTTACTGATAAAAATATCTTCTTATTAAAGATAATGTTCTTCCAGAACCTGCTCTGGCATTAACAGATATTTTTTTCTGCACAGCTATGTCCTCTTTTTGCCAGGTGCAATTCAGTGAAGTCAACAAAGCTAACAAACCATGAACAGCACTGACCCACTGCAGACCTGGTCATATGAAGACAGTTCTCATTAGCAGGCTGGCATTAGCAAGCAGTGCAGCCCAGTGCCAGGGCCACGTAAAGCAAAACTGTCAATGCTGATGATACAACATCCACCACACTACACAAATTCAAGTGAAGTGAACCTTCTGGCTGGATTTTATACACAAGAAATCCACTGTGCCTACTCTTTGAGTGCTCTGAGACAATAGTGAAAGCATGGTAAGGACAACTGGGAGATCTTCTGCTGAACCACACTGCTGGATCAACCTAACACCAATCAGGCATACTTATCAGCTCTGCTTCTCTAGATATAATTCAGATCCCAAAGAACTAGCCCTGAATAGATTTCCACAAACTTATGAGAACCACTGGAATAAATTAAAATGCTGAAGTTGACTGTTCCACCTTGTTTTCAAGATCGTGGATGCTATTTGCCCTTGGATGCCCAGTGCCCTGCACTGAAGAAGGGTGACATATAGTAAAGTAAAAAAAACGCCAAGCTGGACAACGTGGAAATGCAAGAGAAGAAAATGGGAGTGCATAAAGTAACCATAAAGGATGGAGGTCAGAATAACAGACAGAGAATGCTCAATGAATTAAAAAAGGCCACTGCAGAACATGTTTTAAGATCTGGAGATAAAAATCCCCCGCACATTTCTGACCTTCAGGTACTGATTTGTAACTGAGTTTTGTTGCTCTTTTTAAAGAAACACACAGTTCAGGATGATCTGGATTTGCTTTTCTTTCAAACGATGAACAAAACAATTCCAAGTGGTTTTAAAAGGATTTGTGAACACACTACACCTATCAAAACCAGACCCAACAAAGATCAGCATACATAAACACAGAACCTCTGAATCAACAGTGCCTCCAATAAAATTTTATGTTTATCTCAGTACCACAGGTAAGAGCCTCCAAAAAAACAAAGTACTATTTTACTGAACAATAAAAGAATTTTGTGAACAAATGTACAGAATCTTGCAAAAGGTAGCTGTTATTAGTACACTTTGGCACTGAGGGCAGTCAGCAGGCCAACAGTGAGCTATAGTAATTATGCACAATGGCATTGCAGCAGAATGCTGACAGGTCATTGCATGTGTCCTTCAGCCTTACAAAGACAATGTATCAATGTCAGCTGAATGTAGCACCCTGAGGCTTTCATTTAAAAAAATCAACTAAATCCAAACTTTTTACAGAAATCCTACCCTGCTGCCATGCAATCAACAGACAGAACAGACCTAAATAATGACGCTTTTCTGGTACTCCATGAAATTGCAATCATGTCAATGTTTCATAATTTAAGGTAATATTTCTAACTTAGAGAACTGATAAATAAAGTTGGAGGTACATTTTAAGGTAAAAAAATCAAAATAATTCCTGTCTGAATTAATTTACAAACCAACCTATATTACAAAATTAAAACACCAAGAGAAACACTTTTGCTGATGATAGTTAAACTTCCCCATATCTTATTTAAAAGACTTTCATTTTTCCTTCCTCTATTCTGAACTGAGGTAAGCAGCAAAAAAAGATATATAACAATAAATAGCCCTGAAAATGTGTATTACTGCATGCTTTGAATTTCGGATTAATTATGTATAGAAATATCAAAGCACACTTTACATGCAAGGAAGCTTACAATCTCAGCATAGAGACACTCGGTATGAGTGATGAGAAAAGATGCCTGAAAAGTCCTTTAATGTGGGTATTCTTCATTTTGGAGACCTTTAACTGCTGGCAATTATTCACTGGAAGGTAACCCTTTGTGAAGGATAGACATAGCTTGCTTAGGAAACTGTGTTGTGTGATAGAGATTGAGCTTTAGGAAGTGATGGCAGGAAGAACTTACTTAAGCACCATTTCTGACTCAGTTCAGGTATCTCAGCACCACCAAGCAACCATACTAATCACAAATCTATGGTGAACCATTTTCAACATGACCTGAAGCTTCTACATGGGGGAGAAGTACATGGGATATTAGAATCACAAATAAAATGTGGAGCAGAGTTATGAAAAATAACAAACAAATAAATAAATACTAGAAAAACTGAAAAAAAATTCCTCAGCAGAATTTCAACAGAGACATCTTACAATAACATACCGTAAAAAATAAATTTTTAGACAAAGTCATGAGTTACCCTTGTTACAAACTGAAAGAGGTTAATGTTCATATTAACAGAATCAAAAATGTAAAATCCTGAATTGGCCATAGATGTACATACTGAAGAGAACACACAAATAGTACAACAGAATCTACTGGGCTTTCAGATTCAGATTTCTGTAAAGAAAAATGTAAAAAAAAATTGTATTATCATCATAAAAACAACACTGAATAAAACAGGGAAAATAGTTCAAAGACCATTCATTTAATAAAAGAAACACATATAAAAGGCAGTAAGTGACCTTCAGATTACATCATTTGCTAAATTCATACTAATTTTGCTGAATAATAGCATACATTTGAAGAACAATGGCAGAAGTGAGAAACAAGAAAAGCTTGGGAAATCACAGGTTATAGCCCTTTCTCGTATTCAGGTCTGCAATTTTCCCTATCATTTTCAATAGCATTTCAATAAGATACTGAAATAACAGAGGGTTAGGAAAAAAACACACATAAAAAAATTAAATGCTGAATGGCAGCATAATTTAGCCTCAGCTATGGTACTAGTAAGAAAGTAGCCATGCAGGGAAGCTTGTAAAATCTCAGTACACGGCAAGAAAGAAAAATATTGGAATGATAAGAAAATACGACTATCAATAGTCAGATTAAATGAAAAAAAGGGAAAACGCATGCCGCATATCAGGAAAATCTTTTTGACAGTGAAATTGTGGAATGATTTCTCAACAAACTAGAAGAAACACTTCGTGGCATAATGAAGGGAACAATGCTGGACTAGCAGGGAGGCAGACCAAAAGATCTAAAATGTATTTTCTCCATCTAATTCTAACAGACTATTAAAGGAGACAATCAATAGCCAGGGAGGTAAGTTATTTTGATAAGCTCCATGGTTTTCGTTCTTTCAGAGGAAAGACTATGGTTGAAGTTGGGAGGGAAAAAAAAAAAGAAACACCAAGCTGTGTGCTTTCTTACAGTTACTGTTTCCCATTGTGGATGTTACCATTATCTTTACATATGAAGAGAGATTGAAATGATCTAGAGAGATCCCCCATACTACAACACAGTGATAAAGAAGAACTTAAAAGAAAGACTACACGGTCTGGCACCAAATTAAATAGGGAAGAACAGAGCCTTGTTTCCTGGGGGAAAGAGACAGAAGATTATGAGGTTAGTCACACTATTAGTGAGGCCAATAATGCCACTTAAAAGAAAAGTAAGTGTGATATATAACTAAATTTTTCACAGCGTTTCAGTTTGGCAGAGAGGCATACTGCTGTACTAAAGTTATAGAGCAACTGCACAATTCCATCAGGTTAAAGGAATGAAGAAGGAATTCAGCACTTGGACAGCTTTTTTCCAACAATTCAGCAAAACATCGACACAATCAATGAAATTCAAGTCTAAAAAGTAGCTCTTGTAATTAAAATAAGCAAAACCAGTATTTAATACTTAGTTTAAAGTACAATAAAATATCAGAATATACTTATATTTGAATATTGTATTACGTTATATTCCATTCATTTCTACCCACAGTCAGAGCCTTAACAATTTAGACTGAATGGTTCAGAAAACAGCAGGGTTTTTCTATTTCAGATGTTCTTAGAGCAGTTAATATAATCAGCTGCTTCAGGAACAGCATTAAGATGCATGAGCTACTGGTAAGCAGTTTAGAAATATCCTGGCTCAAATATTTCCTACTGAAAGATACAGGAAAATAAGCATGGTCAAATGGCTTATGCACAGAACTATTAAAAACAAACTCCTAAATTGTAAACCAGCTGTCCTACTGAATAAGCATCTGTATTTTCATCAGGTTGCAAGACTGTTGTGTCTCAATATCTATAACTATGAAAGGAGAATACATAATATTTGTCTGTTTAGTTTTTGAAGATTTGACTGGAAACCCTTTGGGCCATGTAATGGGTCTCTCATCCTACTCCTCTGAGAAAATGACAACACAAAAAAGATTGGCTATTTACAATGCTGCAAGAAGAAAAAAATATTTGGGCAATACATAAAGTTCTAGTTACATGCCTAACACTAACACAATACTATTGTACTGAACACCAATTTTGTTTACTGTTTTCATTTCACATTAGTAAACCAGAAATTAATGAAGGAACATACTAACTTCCTGAACTCTTATAAATGGTTTATAAGGGTTAAGAAAGTTCTATACAGACTAACAAAGAGCACTGATTTCAAGACACTGAATATTATGTGAGCAGACAGGCTCAAGAAAGTAGTTTCTTAAAAACCAGAAATGAAATAAGTTTCAGGGAGAAGGGGGAGGGGAAGGAGGGCAGGGTGGGGCAGGTGAAAGGGGAAAAGGGGAAAGGAGAAAGGGTAAGGACAATTTCCTGTGAGAATGGTGACGCTGTTTCACAAGGCCTTCCAAAGCACCTCAGCCAGGATGAATTTTGCTGTATGTCTGCATATACTAAAGTCAAGTACCCTTACAAAGGTGATGTATATCTTCATCATGTCACACTAGGAAAGGAAACACCCCTCTCTTGACTCCTTGCATAGTTCAACACCCGTTTTTGAGAGGCGCAGGAGAAGAGCTGTTTTGTGGACTGCCATCCTTTTAAGGTTTTGAAGAACCACAGTTGCAGCATGTAATTTTTCTACTTCATGCACAGATTAGTACAAATTCCACCATAACTAGCAACACCTGTACTATTCAAACAATTACTTGCTAGCCTGAATTTGGCATCAGAAGAAGCCTCCTATCACAGGCACATTTCACGGAAGTCTGCAGGCTTGCTTCACAAACTTCTCATTTTGGCATGTTTCTGAAGAAAGTCAAAGACAATGCACATATTGGAATATGCCTTAATGTTTAGACAGAAAAAAGGCTCACCTTCAATCTCATAACAGACGGAGACAATGCATAACCCACTGATTCACTTAAAGGTTCTTTCACTAGGCACCTTAGCTTTCCAATAATCAAACTAGAGTCTCAGAGAGCTGGGAAGGATATGAACAATTGGCTCTTTCCTAAATAACAGTGCTAGAATCCACAAACAAGGTAAACAATAGAAGGGGCTTTGGAAAGAATAGCAGTAAGTTAATTAACTGATTCAGATGAAACTCTGATCTCATCCTTGAGATCAACTTAGGCTGCCAAGCCTCAAGAAGGGAAAATGCTTTATCTTTACTGTCTTTAGCTACCGCTCCCAAGAACCTCCAGAAACTCACAAGACCTATCACTGCTTTGACAGAATGCCTGGATGAAGAATACAGAAGGCATCAGCTATCTACCCACACAGCAAGTTTGGCAAACGATGTCACATACATGCACAACATTTATCTAGCAACTGCAGGCACATGTACACCACTAGTACTGGGTTAAAGCCCTTGTCAATAATTGAAGGTAGCAAAGCCTGTCTTTGTGAAGACAGGAGATAATCAAAGTTCTTATGACCACTCCCATCTGATGTGCTGTTAGAAAATATTTCTTTGCTCATAAGGAATTCCAGATGACATGTAAAGGAGTGGATAGTCCACACAAAGACAGACTGATAAATATGCCCTTTGTTAACACACGTACTACCATTGGCATCCTCAATTTTGTGAATATCCCCGTGGATGTGACAGTATTGAAAAGTGGTAACCTGCAGAAGCAGGACTCTACTGCAACTTTTCAGATACTTGATGTGGGTTAGAAATACTCAGATGTTAAATCCAAAGCAAAGAAATAGCTGAGTATATGGAATGGTGGAGGCAAACATGGTTAGAAGACTGTTGAATTTATACCTAGAATACAATGAAGGCTTGCATGTTTGCTCTTTGTAAAACATCTTCCCCTAAATTATGAAGGCAACTTGTCAAAGGAGTCTAAACAAAGCAACAAGATCTCATTAAAGGCTCTCATGAGAATTGTCCAAAATGAACATGGAAAAGAGGTTGATTAGGGGCAAAAAGTGGATTTACATAGTGTAACAATGGATAATGAACATTATACTATGTCAAATGGGGCAAGGTGCCTTTAAAGACTGCTCCTTTTTACCATAAAATCTCATGAAAAAGCACGCATATGTAGCTGAGGAGGAAGAAAGCTGGTGACTTTTTTGTACTTTGGCTTTTTGGAATCAATTTACCAGGACAGATGATAATATTCTGTTCTTCAGCAGAGTTCTTACTTTTTGATCAAGTGTCCGTTGGAAGCCTTTAATTTGTATCAGAAACAAGCCTTTATAATCCCTGGTCCTCAAAGCCAGATAATGGCATCCACTTCCCTGGGGACATCACTGAGTCATATGTACAACCAACTAGCAACCACTCACTTGAAAGTGGGGATACCCCTTGCCACTTCTACAACCATCTTCGCTGCCAACTGCTCACTTTATGCCCTCGAGTTTCTCCTTGATGTCACAAAAAATCCAGTGGAAAGTTCCTAGACAAAAGAAGGGGCATTTGGTAGAGAAATTACCTTAGAAAAGGAAAGGAATACGGCCTCTTTTGAAAGTATGTCCAGGTCTGTATGATTCCTGCAATTTAGATGTTGTTGAGTGCAAGCTTAATAATGGAATATAAATTCTAATACACATACAGATACATCTGAATTACACAGACATAGAAACAATGGGGCTTGATATATTTACCCAGCTGTGTTTGTCTCTTATTTCTTGTATCTGCATTATGGATTTGAACTTTACAGGCCTAGATTGTCTCAAAAATAGACACATTTCAAATTTTACTAATAAACTTAGAGGCAAATCCATGTAACTGCATTATTACTGTAGTCTGTAGCATTAAGATAAACCTTAATGCACAGTTAAGAAGTGACACAAGATAGAAACTGTTATACTTGCTGCTTGTCTAGTCAGAAATCCCACCATCTTCATCTCTTTAAAAAGATGTATTTTCCTACAAAAAGACACATATCTCTTTAATAAAGCAAAGATGTTATTACAAGTAAGCCCTTGTCAGCTAAGCTTATCAACTATATTATACAAACCTTAAATGTAGTAGCAACTATTCCAAAAAGAATACAAAAGTCACATCAAAATAAAAAGGACTAAGACTTATAAACCTAACGGAATTCTTTCCAACTGGCCACAGAATGTACAATTATCTTTTTATAAAACTCACCACATTTTGCCTAGGTAATGTGGCCCAAATGGCAAAGTACAGCTCTAAAATAATGCATTGTTCGAAGATCAGTGTCAGCTGCAAAGCCAAAGGTGGAACAGGGCTATATCAGCTGCAGAGACAACACACAGTGAATAGTGGAAAGGACAGATTGCAGTGTCTCCCCATTCTACTGCTCCTATTGCAAAACACCAACCTCTGAACTCCCATCCTGTTTGTTACAAGAATGTCAGTTTATTATTCAAATGGAACTATGACATATTAGTATGAAAAAGACCTATACAGAAAAAAAGAAATTATATTCTGCTGCAGATTTTTTATCTTTTTAGGAAGCTTAATTTTTGAACAATTCAAGGTTAATCCTGCACTTGAGATTTCTAATAATATACAAAGATAGGAGAACACAAATAGTCTCAGAACCATCTGTTAAAAAAAAACAAAACCCAACAACTAAGAAGAATACAGCATAAATCCTTAACTTTCATTTAGAGACTGAACAAAATAAGCATGCACACCAAACAAGAATGCGTTATGGCCCCAAACTCCAATTCGCTCCTCAGTGTCAATGAAAACTCAGCACCTCTAATGTAGGTATGTTTTGATTTTTTTCGTAAATGGGGAACAATGATGCAAACGCACCTAGACTCATCATCTGTACACCAAAGCTCTCATTCAATTGAACATACGCTGAAATTGAAGCATATTGAAACAAGCCCAAGCCTCAGACAAACTGAATTCAAAATGGCTTAGGTATTAAGACTACAACCTCAAGACATACAAGCCTATTATAAAATTGAACCATGACCTTTATTTTCCATTGCTCCAAAACCACGTTTAAAAGTATCACTATAAAAATAGATGTCAGAATGGTGGTCTGCATCATTAGATCTTAAAAGAATTTCACAAGCAGAAGTGGTAACTCCTCCTCTATAACAAGGAGGTGGGTACCGTGGTCTGTCCTCAAATCACCTAGAGAGCCATCAGGAGAGGCACTAACAAATTCGTTTTCTGTTTAACTTTGAAACAAACACAGTGCACTGTGCCTTAGGTAGATGCAAGATTTGGCTCAACTAAGTAGTAAGACTTTAAAGTGAAATTTAACAATAACAATTTATTTACATGATTTTAAGCTGCCTCCATATGAGCAATTTTCTTTTTGGTAACATTACACAATTTTCTTATTAGCTTTGAGAAAAACACACTACCAGACTGAAATCACAAACTACACCTGATATTCCCCAATTCAATGCCTAATATACGATGCCTATATATATATTTCGATATTTGGCTGGTTTTGCCACAGCAACCACAAAGAGGTCAAAGTTGCACATCTCTGTTGACAGGAGGAAAAGTGCCAGCAAAACCTCAACTCTGGACATGCAGAGGAAGGACTTCAGGCTGATCAGGGAATTAGTAAGATCGCCTGGAAAAACATTTTTGCAGGTGCTGGTCACTTTTTAAACACCGCCTGCAAAGAACACAGGAGCAGCAATTACAGAATGCTGGAAGTCAAGACGGTGAGGCAGAAGCCTGTCTTGACTGAGCAGGAATCTTCTCTAGGAAATAAGCAAGGAAGGTGTATGCCCAGTGGAAGCAAGCTCAGGTGACATGGGAAAAAGACAGAGATGCTGCTGCTACTGCAGAGAGAAAATTCATGCAGCAAAAATTCAACTAGAGTTGAAGCCAGGCAGAACTGTGGTGGACAGTAAAAAGAGTTTTTCAAATATATCAGTGGAGAAATTACTTCAGCCCACTACAGAAGGAGGATAGGGACACACACAGGGATGTGGACAAGACAGAGATGTTTAATGCATTTTTTGCCTCTGTCTTCAGCACACAGAAAGAACCAAGAAGGTTTCAGTGCCCTGAGTTGAAGATCTGCAATTGCAAGAGTGATCAATTTCTTGCTAAGCCTGAAAATGTGGGGGATCTGCTGCTCCAGCTGGATCCTTATGAATCTACAGGGCCGGATGTAATTAATCCAAGAACCCTGCAGAGAGCTGGCTGATGTCATAGCAAAATCTCCTGATGATTTTTGAGTGGTCTTGAGAATCTGGAGATATCCCAGCTGACTGGAAGGTGGTGAGCATTATCCTGATTTTCAAGAAGGGCAAGAAGAAGGGCCCTGGAAACTACAGGCCTGTCAGTCTCACTTCAGTGCCTGGTAAAGTTATGGAGAAGATTATTTAGGGAGGTATTAAAAAACACCTGAAACACAATGCAGTCTTTCAGTCAGAGCCAGCACAGCTTCATGAGAGGAAAGTCCTGCTTATCAAATCTGATTTCTTTGCATGACAACGTAACTCACCTAGCTGATCAAGGGAAGCCAGTGGAGGTAATCCTTTTGGTTTTCAGAAAAGCTTTCGATGCTCTCTCTCATAGTATCCTTATGGATAAAATATTCAGCACACAGCTGGGTAAACACATCATGGGTTCAAGGATTTGACACAAAGAGTGCATGGGGTGACATCAGACTGGTGACTTGTCACCAGTGGGGTTTCACAGGGCTCCATCTTAGCCCTGTGCTCTTCAGCATCTTCATAAATGACCTGAATGCAGGACTGGAAGGGACACGAAGCAAATTCACAAATTATACTAAATCGGGACGAGCTGTTGGCTCCGTTGAAGGCAGGGAGGCCCTGCAGAGAAACCTCAGCAAATCACAGGAATGGGCACTGGAATGGGCAATCACCTACCATATGTAGTCCAACAAGGGAAAGTGCCTGATTCTGCACCTGGATGGGGCAACCCTGGATAGATGGACAGACAGATTGGGGAATGAGATGCTGGAGAGCAGTGTCATGGAAAGGGATGTGGGAGCCCTGCTCAGTAGCAAGTTGAACATGAGCCAGCAGTGCCCTGGCAGCCAGGAGGGCCAAGCGTGTCCTGGGGGCATCAGGTACAGGATTGCCAACCAGGCAAGGGAGGGGATTGTCCTGCTCTGCTCTGCGATGGGGCAGCCTCACCTCGAGTGCTGGGGGCAGCTTTGGGTGCCACAGCACAAGGAAGATATAAAGCTATTAGAGATCATCCAAAGGAAAGTAATGAAGATGGTGAAGGGCCTTGAGGAGAAGCTGCATGAGGAGTCACTGAAGTCACCTGGCCTAGCCTAGAGAGGAGACTGAGGGAGTACCTCACTGTAGTTACAACTTCCTCATGAGGGGAAGAGCAGGGGTGGACACTGATCTCTCGTCTCTGGCACCCAGTGACAATACCCAAGGGAATGGCCTGAGGTTGTGTCAGGGAAGCTTTAGGTTGGATATCAGGAAAAGGTTCTTCACCCAGAGGGTGGTTGGGCACTGGAACAGCCTCCCCAGGGAAGCAGTCACAGCACCAAGCCTGACAGAGCATTTGGAAGTGTTTGGCTATGAGAAGGCATAAATCTTTGCCTAAAGAAATCCCACTAGGTATTTCTGTATTTATTTCATTCATTTAAGTTATAATTCAAGCTGCATATAATAAAAAGCATATGTGCATGACTGGCAAAACTCCACAGTACTTAGGTATAAATAATATAAATTATTAGTTTTAAAAGTAGAATTTGGGAAAATAAAAACACTTAAGATCACTAAGTTGTTTTAGATGTTCAGTGTGTCTCAGCCATGCACTTTCAGAAAAGCTTACAAAAGGCAGCGACAACCCCACTACAAAACCATGAACTTCAGAAAACGCTGGCAACCTCCTGGCAAAAGCAGTGCTATTAACGTGATGCATCTCCTCTGCTGTTTGATCCAGCACTCCCTTCCCAGCACCACTGCCAACTAGGACTGCCACCTGCTGACCACCTTCTTGCTAGGTCTTAAACTGCAGCAGTAATTAATTAGCACAGGGGGGTGGCAGACAGGTTAGATGGACTGAAAATATCCAGTTTGGAAACAAGGTATAAGGTTTCTGTTCAAAGAAGAAAATTTTCATAACATGCTTTAAAAGAAAGGGAAAATTAAGAATGTTAATGTCCCAATGCATCACACCTGAAAAATGGCTCTACTATCACTGAGCAATATTGCTAACTTATCTGCACAAAACTGTAAGATATAGACCTAATTTGAGGAAATGTATATATTCAGGAAAAAAGTAACAGTAAAAGTCTAACAGTAAAATCTTTTATAATCACTAAAATAATCCACGAATTAAAATATCTGATAAATGCACTCTCAAAAGACAAAATACTTTTTTTTAAATTTTGCCAAATTACTGTTAGCCTGCATTAAAAAAATTTATTCTGCTTTGTAGAAAGGGAAACAGCATATTTCAGCCTCATATTTAGAAATAATGCATACAAGACTTCACTAATAAAATTTAAAATATACATTACCAATATCATAACAAACACAAAGGTAAATCCAAATAAACATTATAATAATAAATTATGGAAGCATATTCTGAAATATATACATGCTCTCTACTTTCAAGTTACTCTTTATTACTCAGTCTCTGGTAACAGTACATTTCCCTCAAGGGTTGATTATGTAAATCTGTAATGTATAAAAAAATGTATGAAGCACAGCTGAAACAACAAACCAGAAATCAGACTAGAAGCAAGTTATACCAGCTACCATCTTCCCTTCTTTCTTCAGCCAGTAATTACGTGACAACAACAAAACTTACATACATAATTTCTGAAACTGTCAAGACTTTCAGACTCTTAAAAGAACTGTGAACTGAAAGAGCAAACAAGTTCCCCTGCAATGAGCCATACTTTGTGGCAGTATTTTACTAAGAAATTTTTCATGGTAACAGATATAGGTCCTAATATTCTCACTGGAGCCACAGCCATCACATACATCTGAATATTTATTATGCTGACAAACAGTCATGACAAATCTTTGTTCCTATCACATACAAAGTTTTGAAGACAATGGTCACAGCATTCAACTAAGACAGTAAAAATAACAACATGGTATCTCACAGCCCATGTTCTTATAAAAATACTCTGTAGTTTTAAGACTGCAGAAATACACACCAGTCAAGTATTCCTAAAGTGTTTCCACCTTTCACACATCTAGAACTTGATAAATATGTAAACGTTGTTCTGCACCATGAATATACACATTCACAAAGACCCATCAAAACTTAATACATCTGCAATTTTATTATTTTCTGTGTATGACACTGCATTGATTTTCAACTCTTTAACATTTAGGTTATTTACAGCCTGAATATAATTTTTATACATGGGATGGGAGGAGGGACTTGCTGTCAGAGGTGACACAAAGAACAAAAAATTAGTTCTTTCTCTTAGAAGATTTTTGTCTCCATAGGGCATTTAGAGGCAAGAACTTACTCAGTAAGTTGCTATCACTATTTCTTACACTAGAGGAAAGGTTGCCTGAAGTATTATTCTGATGATCTGAGAGTTAAATCCATACACACAATGCAGGAAATAAGCTATTTTTCTTTTATACCTCAAATAAAAAGCAAACTCTGTTTATCTTGAGAGATCGAAGAGATCTTCTTATCTGGAGTTGCTACTCTGTACCTTATGTGTTTTGATATATAATCAGGTACAAAAATGCTTCCCTGCATCAATGTGGTATCAAATGAAGCAACATGTATGAACTGATGATTTTAACTTATCATCATCTTCATGTTTTGTCCTTACAGGGAAACTCTCTCATTGTTTTAATAAATATTACATACTCAGAAGTAAATTATATAAACAAAGAGATAGCAATGCACTAGCTACCCTAATGCACACAGAAATCTCCTGCAATTTTCCTTTTCACTGAAAAGGCAGTATGAAATTACAAGTGGGTGATCTGACAAATCATTATCTTGCTTTCTGCTGCTGAGAGTTTGCTCAGCAAAGTGCTGAACAAACAGAGTTTGTGAAGCAATGTGCCTCAGCCTCATGATTTACCCATTTGGGTGCAGCACTGGTGTTCCCCCATCAAGACGGTTTCCATATTCCCATTTCACTGCTCTTCCCTATAACTGATCCTGCCTGGTATGCATCTGACTTTGACTACCCTGGGTGGTCTCCTGTCAGATCTCACTGATCAGTGTCTCTCTCCACTGGCTGCCTTCTGGGGAGACTCCTATCAACTGTGCTCTTACATGCATCTGACAACTTTATTAGCTGACTCTGATAGTGCCTCAGAACATCTTCATGGTGCACACAGCCTTCCTCAAACAACCCTACCTTTACAGCTGACTTAGAACAAATAATTCTATTAACACTTCAGCTTTTATACTCAATAATAAGGTTAAAATGAAGAGAAATTTCACATTATGTTCAAGCCGGGGGTTAGTTTTCATGTTTGGGCTCAAAAAATCAATCCTGGATTGATTTTTGTGTATATACTGTTATTGTCAGAGGATTAATTGATGAATTTTTCATTTGATGAGTCAGGTGAAATGGGCTCCAAGACACAGAGTGAGGAGAATTTTAATTTATTCTACTTCATGTTGCAGTGCAGCAACACTATCTATTGGGGTATTTTGTTAGATTTTTCCTACTCAAAAAGAATGTTTAGAGTACCTTTGAGTGCAAAGCTGAGTTTCTGAGTATATGCACATCCCATATTGAAAATTGTCTGAGTCAGAAGTTCCTGAATGGATATTCATCTTGGTGGGGGTTTCAGTGATTGTTTCTTTTTGTAACTGTACTTTTTGTTGCTGTTGTTTGTTTGTTTGTTTTCTGAGAGTGCCCTTTAGTTTTAAATGTTTTGTGCAGATTTTCACACTTTCTATTATTAAAACATATTTGAAATTCAGACTTTGGAAATACAAGCCTTGATTAACACAAGAACTCTCAATTCAAAAGGAAGTATAACCTCATGCTTCACTTATGCTGCACTACAATGTTTTTTACCACAGCTTTCAAATGAAAAAAACTCATACTGTCACATTTAAAGCCTATTTGTTTCTGTCCTAAAGTCGACATTAGAAGTTGATATTTTAATGTCTGATACACTGCGGTGTCTTGCTATAAAAACACACAAATGATGAAATTGTTTGAGCTCAGAGCTCCTCTAGCTTATCTGCTGAACGCAACAGACTAAGCGTGCAAGTAAAAAACACAGTCTATCTGTAAGCTGGTGCCATTAAACTCTCCCAGTTCTTGTTAGCTCCATACGAAATACTGGTTTGGAAGCAACAGAAGGGTGCATTGCCTGTTCTGACTTTCAGATGAGACTGCAAGGCTCTATTAAATAACCTGGCATGTCTGAAGTATAAGAGGCACAAATACATTTTCCCAGGCCAGAAAAGCAGGCAAGAAGATGGCACATGAAGTGCCCTTATAATCCAACATAAACCTCCTGCAAAGTTCAGGTAGGTTTGCCTGAGGATTAGAAAGCAATCCAGTAGAGAACAGGCTGCAATCACTGACAAGCACCAGTAAGATAAGGGTGTTCAGTTACTGTGGATGAAAGGATAACCAGAAGCAACGATCATCTCACAGCTAAGAGAAAGAGCACATAAATATAGAGATCTTTTTCAAACAGTCACAAATTCTTCTGGACTGTGTTCTTCCAGCACCCTTCTATAGTAAAGACCCACATACCATAGGGACAGCAAACAGCAATTCTTAATTGCTATTTAATATGGGCATTCTAGCCCACTTGGGAAGCTCCATAAGAATCAATGCTGCTCCTTACAGAGTGCTGTAGAAACCCACCAGAAGTTCTGTCTCCTACAAAATCAACATCCAAATTTTTGCTGAGATCCACAGAGAAAGTATCACTAAATGAGACAAAGTAGGAATGATCAAGGCAAACAAAAGAACAAAAGAAAAGAGAGATTAAAGACAAATGAGATGGTCTAGAAGTAAAACCAGAGTTTAGAGATCAAACTGAGAGCTGGTCTGCAAGCCACTATACCCACTCTCCATGATATCTAAAAATTCATGGCAGTCAGAGGAACTCCCAGGTGACTGGAAAAGGAGAATCAATGCACTCATCATTAAAAAGGGTAGAAAGGAGAACGCTGGGAACTCCCCACCAGTCAGCGTTACCTCTCTGCCTGGGAAGATCATGGAACAGATCCTCCTAGGAGCTGTCTTAAGGCACATGGAGGACAGGAAGGAGACTGGAGAGAGCCATCACAGTGTCAGCAAGAGATAGTCCTGTTTGACCAAACCAGTGAGCTTCTATGATGGGCTGACGACATCAGAGTACAAGGGAAGAACTACAGATGTCATTTATCTGAAATTCTGTTGTCCTAGGTTGAGCAGGAAATGAGGTTTTTTCTTGGGAGGTTGTGGTCAAACCATTCAGTGCTTGGATTTGAATATTGGCACCTGGTTTGGCCACTGAAGGTGTGCACTGCCTCTGAGAACACAGCGGGGTTAAAAGACCGGAAAATGCCCAGGAGAACTCTCTTGGTTCCTGTCCATGAAGGAGGTCAGAGCTCCCCTGCCCAGCCAGGGCTGGTGGGGAGGGGAAGCCATGCGGCCTGGTGAGGTAGGCCAGAGCCTTGGGCAGAGAGGGGGGATGAAGGCCCTGCAAGATGGAAGGGTAGAAGGACAGAGAGAGGCATC
>VYZP01043646.1:0-12189 GCA_013400635.1 Hypocryptadius cinnamomeus
CTTTCCACAAAGGAGACATCTATACCTGTTGGGAGAGAGAGAGGGGGGGAGCAGTGGTAGTGCAACTATTGCCTTTTACTGTAGGGATTGAAAGCCTTTAATAGTCTAATATTCAACATTGAATTTTAACACAGGTAATGATCTGGGAAGGTGCAAAGACCACAGGTAATGGCCTGACATACAAAAGAAACTTGATACTTTTAGAGCAGTAGGAACTGACATATTTAAAGGCTTTTGAAACAAGGAGTCAGCTTGAGCAGAAGTTTGTGGGATGGTGCCATAAGTACCACCAGCATCCCAACCTCTGCCAGGGCTGGGCAGGGCAGCCACCTCGCTGGACATCACAAGGAGCTGGCATCCAGCTTAGTGAGGTGCCTGATAATGTCTAATGACTTGGTGTTGGTGAACCTCCAGAGATGGATCCCTGGGTACAAAAGGAGAGTGGTGTGTATTCCTACCAGCTGTGACAATGCCTGCAGAGGATTAAAACTCCTCCATCCAACTGTGGTTAGCTTGAAAATTACAATAGTTTTTCTCTTCTTGTTCACTACATGAATCTTTTAGAGAGAGGCCAGACAATGAAGGAATTGGTATCATGGAGTCAGTGGCATACAGAATAACTAGCAGAGATACTGGTGTGCTGTTCAGTGGATGCACTCAACTCTGTGGGCGTACCAAGAAAATCATTAGAAGGTGAGACCTCAGATATAAAAGAATGAAGTGCTGTCCATATATTGAAATATTTTTAAACACTTATATGCTAGACTTTGATTAAGAGAAAGAAATGCATAGATACTTAAATTGACACAGAGAATTCAGGAAGATAGTAACATGTTGCATGGATGGAAAATGGAATACAATTTTTGAAGAAAGAAAGCCTAGTAAGTATATTAAGCATCTGAGTAACATCACCATAGTGCCTAAGTGGATAAACAGGCTTAGCTAGAGATGGTATGCTTTGGTATATATCTGATATGGGGGAAGCCTGCACATGTGTTGTGAGATTTTTGAGAAAGGCAGTACTGAAATAGTTCATCGTCACGATTGTTACTGCTGCACTCGTTTTCTGAAGTATGGCCAGAGTATGTACATGATGCACAATGTAAATATCTGCATATATTACATAAGGTATATTTGCTATGATGTGGATTATTCAGGAAAGATAATCCTAATTGCTTTGCTTTGAAAATTCAGCATTTTCTGAATCGCAAATTTTGGAATTTAGCATGGTTTTTGCAGTGAAAGGTGCTGTATGTTACCAATTAATTGCCTTGGTCCTGTGTGAGCCAGCAGGCTCTTGTCTCTGCATAGAGCCCCACTGTGTTGTTCAAGCTTTGTGTGTGGGCTTTAAACCTCTCAGCTGTCTTTGAAGTAGACATTCTTTTTCATCTGTTTTACATGTGGGAAACTGTTATGTAGGCTGATAATCTATCTTTGCTCTCTGAAAATTCAGTAAATAATGTCAGAGACTTGAGAAGCATTCCACATTGTACTTTTTTTAGCTTTAGAGTATGTTTCGTCTAAGGTAGTCTATTATCATCAAATATAAATTACATCAGAGACAAAGCTTAGAAAAATAATTGTCAATCCCCACTGTAGCTGTGAATTTCTTATTGACATTGTCTTTATAGCTCTGTTGCATTATTTCTGTTTTCCTTTTGAATCTTTACTTGTTTGATAGACCAGTCATTCACCTTCATCCTCCTACTCTTTCATGAAGTACAGTGCCACTGCACTGAAAGGTGGTGCAGACTTCTGCACCCTGAGCTGTTAAAAAAAAGATACTTTATTCCCTTCTTATGTTGGATTATTTTCTGATTTTTGCACTTTGCCATATTTTATGCCACAAGGAACAATGTTCGTGAAGTGGATGTCGCTTTGCTTTGATGTTTAGCCATCCTTGAAAGCTGTTTACTGGTTCATGTGCTCCCTTGTCATGAACATTCTCTCTTAAATAACTTGGCATCATGACAAATTATTTAAAACCACAAGTAGATATTAGCTGTTTGTTTATTTTAAGTTTTTTTTTTTTCTATATTCAGAGACTCACTTTTTCTACAGTAGAAGGAAAAATGGTAAAACTTATATAGCACCCACTGGTTTTATTTTTTGATTGTAATTCTTGGATGATACACCATGAGCTAGCTAGAAATTTGATCTTTATTGACTCTGCCATCTAAGAGAAAAAAGAAGATAGGTAAAAACAAAAATAGTAATTGGAAATAGCTCCTGTGGAGCAAAGCTGTCATGAAGCAGATTGATTCAGCAGTGGCAAAGTTGCTTTATTGATTGTAAGTCCTTAGTAAATTAAAAAGAGGAGCAAATGCGTTAATCTTCTGTGTGCGTGTGTGTTTGACAGTGACAATTGAGAATGCTCTGCCAGGATAAAGACACATAGAGGAGTGTGGGAATGTTATCTACTTCAGTCAGTAGCAGGCTTGCCAGAGATAAGAATAGGGTTCTTCAGAAATCCCTCTGGGTTGAATGTTCTTTACTGTGCTGTAAACAAAGGATAGAAGAAGTACTTCTGCTTGGTTTTTTAAGCATTCAGGTGCAATTAGTATAGGTAAAGGATTGAAGCATAGGAATTATAATAATTTTCTTTAGGTGTTCCTTAAATTTTATTCTCTGTCTCAATTGCAATGTCAAATTTGTTGTTAATAGATCAGTGCAAAACCTTAATATATTCTAGCTTAGGACCTCAGTGTGTTTCATAAGCAAAAGTCAGTTTTGGATTTGGATTTTTGACTCTTTTAATTACTGCTTATTACTTTATGTCATTGCCCACTTGCAAGTACATTAATCCTTTTTTTATATTTTCCTTCCCAAATCATCACAGCTTCTCATAAGGATGAAATTCAGTTAGATGGGGAGCAGCTGCACAAAGTGACATTATAGTACAGAAGCTTTTCCTTCCCAGAAAAGCAGGAACAGAACTGGGATTCTGTTGTGGTGAGGACTAGATGTTACCAACAGAAATTCTTGCTTTTCAGCCTCAAATTCTGCACCATCAGAAATTTTGTTTCATGTATTTCTTGTTGGGTTAGTGTAGTTGAAATTCAGCCAGGAGAACATGCTCTTCTCTTTTTTATTTTCCTACCACTGCTGCCTGAAAATCCAGCTGCCAGGGATAGTTTTGTGGCCTCTCATTCCCAACGTGTCACCTCCCTATAGAGCACTCTGAACCTCTGTTGTTTTGGATGCACAGTTGTTTACAGGACAGGGTTTGAGGAGCATCTCCTGTGAAGAGACTCTGGGGCCACACAGGTGGTGGGGGAAAAGGAATTGGAGATGAATGAGGTAAAACAGCAGAGAAGGCAAGGAGCTGGAGATAATGTTGTTTCCCACTATTTCGTATGGAGTCATCAGCCTGTCATGCTGAAGTGAAAGGGAACAAGGTTCTCTTGGGCCCTGGAGGGAAATGGGAACTGGAAATACAGGGGACCCATTAAAGGTCTCCTCATTGATTCATGGATAAAGTACAGTGTTTTAATATCATCTGCAAGAATAGAGCTTTTGCTTTGTAGCAAAGCAAGAATAGACCTGTGCTTTTGTAGTTACTACTGACTCAGAAAGAGGACCAGTGGGGTAATGGGATTCCTTCCAGGAAGGAATCTAGACATTCTTGTGTTCAGGTTATTGTACCATACTGCTGAAGAACCTGGACTCTATCTTGTCCCCTCACTCCTGTCCCCAGCAGCAGTGAGCCAGAGAGGCATAAGACAGACTGAGGCATCATCTCACCATTTCATCCTACCACTTCACTCCCTTTTTTCTTTCTTTACTTGCTGGTCCTGATTAGTTATCTTCTGATTTATTTACCTTGCCAGATAGCTGCATCTTTTTGCAGACTTGCTGCTACTTGTGCTTTACAGGACAGCATCCCCATCAGATTTGTAAAGTCCATTGTATTTTCTCCTTTCTCACCCCATGCTTCTTTGAGATTTCTTAGAAGAAATTGCAAAGTCCAAAGTACAGTAGCAAGTGGCTGTCGTTCATCTATTTGTGCAGCTATTGAAGCATTTCATGATCATTAATCAGAGCTCATAGTTATTACTTTATTACTCTTCCCTGATATCTCTCTACTCCTTTCCACCCTACTGTTTGTCACCCTTATCACATTTTGCCTTAGATAGCCCAACAGGAGAAGCTGTGTCACTCTGAGTGGTAGTACAGCATAAATAAATTTTTTCCTAAAAATGTAAATGCCACTGTGCTTTGCTTCAGTGTGCACAACATTAAATAGTAATTGTTGTTAGTGGCAATTTGTAGTGTTTAAGAGTCTTGCTTATTCAGTCTCTGTCATGCTGGGTTTTTGTGCTGAATGACTGATTGTTGCACCACTGTTTTTCTTTGTGAAACACATCTGTACGCAGAAGAACTGCCTAATTTGTTTCAATCTGGCGTACTGGAGTAAGTCTGCTTTTAAATTGCATACTTAGTAGGTTACAAATCAGATGGCAGCGTTTTCATGGTGCTAATTCTCCAGTGTACCAGGAACTGCTGACTTGAATAGGTTTTGACCACTTTTCCTTTTCAGTAAGTCTTCTGTAACTCATTTGGCTTGCTTAAATGACCTGCTCCTTATTTTCCACAGCAAGAGTTTCTCTCATTTGGGAAATGTAAAAGGATAACATTCCTAGCCCAAGCAGAAGCAAAATGTACCACTGCCATCTGGGCTGTGAAATTGGAATAAAGCTGAAAGCGTTACCTCAGTATATTGCCATGGCTGGAAGCCAGATGGCAGATAATAAAAGGATGGTCTGGTAGTTGGCATGTTAGGATCTTGGGATGTGCTTGTTGTGCTTCAAATCTCCAAGAATGTGTGCAGGTTGGAAATTATTTCCCTCACCTAATACTGCTTATCTGCACGTTATGTATCTACTGAGCTAATTGCCTCAGCTCATCCACTGTGAGCAGACAGGCAATTCCAGAGGGCATGGGGTCATTCCACATCACTTAGCTCTACATTTTACACTAGGATGAATAACCCTGTGGAGAAACTTGTCTCTCTGCCTAGACATCACAAAAAGACAATAGCTGATGGCCTTAGTCCAGGTACATAACTTTCAGATGCTTGAGATACAGCAAATGAGGCCTCTCTTCCTCTTATGCAGCTGCCTTTAGTTGTGGGATAGCAGTCCTTTCCTCCCTCACAGGTACACACAGAGATTGAACAGCGCTACTGTTCTTACAAAGTGTTTATTGTGAAAGGAAATTAATATGTAATTTTAATTATCTCTATATACATATATTTGTGACTGCCTGAGATTTGAACATCGTGCTGAAAAGGAGGGAGTTTTAGGACAGGGGACCTGGATGCTTTTGCATCCCTAGTAAATATATAGCTGTTTCATAGCAATATTCAGTTGAACACATTAGAGAAACAAACAAAGCTGGGACTTGAGAATACCTGGCTTGTAAATGAAGCTCTATAATTCATGCTCGTTCATGGTGACTGGTTTTGTTTCTTTTTAGATTGTGATGGATTTCAAACACCCTGATGGCCATACAGTGGCAATTATGTTGCCCCGATGCAGTTTATTGGTGATGACTGGAGAATCCAGATACCTGTGGACACATGGGTATGTGTAAGAGTCCCTGCATTGCTGATAATAGAAAAATAATAAATGTTGTTTGTTTGCTTTTTAAATGACATTCTGTGTTTTAAATTGCCTGAAAGAAATCAAGTCAAGTTTTATAATTAATATCCAAATTCACTCCTCTGCTCAGATGCTGCTTAGGTTAAATTGAAAAACTTGGGGATTTAGAGAGCTAATTGCCAGTCCCTGAGGTGTAGTTTCCTGCTGCTGTCATAAGTGAAGTTTCAGTCGGAAATTGCTCTCACATTTGCAGTGTGAAAGTTCTCAATGACTCTGAGCTGGCAAAGAATTGATTTTAGTGCAATTAGTGTCACCATTCCCTTTCTCTCTTTTCAGCCCACAACTTTTCCCATTTGATTACATATGCCAAAGGCTTGAGAGAGGGGCTTGAGAGTTTAAAAGATTGACTTCCCCTGCACTGAGAGCCTGAGGGTGGCAGAGGGGAGTCCTCTTGAGCTGTTCCCAGCTGCTTTAGGGACACTTTAGCTACTGGTGAGACTGCATTGAGCAGTTTTGGGATGCTGCTAAGAATATTTTTTGAAATACGTCTTGGGGCTGTGCTTATTGTAGAATTTAAATACATGCTTTTGAAATCAGGCACCACTGCGAGATACTTAAAATTGGAGTTCTGAAATTGGCAAAAAGGCTAAAACCTTGCTGAGCTCTGAGTGTGACAGTAATGCATTTCAGCAGCGTATGGCAACCCTGTATTGGACAGAAATGCCCATAGTAAGCATTTTTTCCTTTGTTTGACCCAAGCCATCACTGATTCAGCAGTCAATTAGAGACACTAATTACATTCTGTGTCAATTAAACACCAAATCCTTTTATTGGCAGAAAATTTTCTGCCTTTTAATTTTGCTGGTTAATATGTATTATGAAAACAGGTGAATATGAAATCCCTGAGAACCTTTACATTGTTAATTTTAGAGAGCTCTTATACCACCTGTATATTCCCTCGTTAAATTAAATAGTTGTAAAAAGCACTTGGTACTTCTGATGTGCATCATTATAGAAGCCCAGGGCAGTGAACTCCCTTGTTGTTTGATATACAGGACTGAATGCAGATACCAGCATTGTAAGCTTCTTATGCTGTCCTGTCTAACACTGTCAGCTGTCTTTTGGAAAGGTCGTGTACAGAGACCACAGTGCAGTTTCTGTGTCAGTGACATTGCTGGCCAGGGAAGCCGGTGGGCAGTCTCCAAGCCCAGGCATCAGGCAGCTCCATGGGCTGTGCTGAGGCCAGTTTGGAACACCAACCCAGGGCCAGGGTAGTGGCTGTGCACAGACAGAGCTGGGCATGCATCTGAGGCTGTAACTGGAACAAGGGCCAAGGGGACAGCCTCCATTTAAACACAACTCCCAGGGGAAGGAGGGCTTGCCTTTTCTGAGGCCTCAGCTTTCTCCAGGGCTACCAGCTCTGCTCCTTCCAAGCCAGCCCTGGGCAGCCACACTCCCAGGAGGCAGAAGGATAGATGCTGGGCACTTACAGTACTGGCCAGCAGCCATTGAAGTTGGAATAGTGTATCTGTCTATTAAAACGTGGAATGAGATTTTTGCTTAACTCCCTTGTACCTTCAAGTGATGGTTGTCTTTTGAGAACCAATGAATAAACTACATTGAAAATGAAGATCCCAGGCCTTTCTACTCATGTACAAATGGTTCCCGTACTGGTTCTTGTCCACCTTTCCTAAATATATTTCTTCTGTATGTTTTTAAGAGCAGTAGTAGGTCAAGACACTCAACTGGAGTAAGCTTTGCGTCATGCTGCTGGAATATCGTATTGTAATCAAAATTAAAGCCATCCAGCAAGGAGTTGTAACTAATTCACTTGCATACATAATGTCAAAATATATTTAATAACATTTCTGATGCCTTTTATCTACACCTCAGAAGTCAAATTGTAAGAGCACAAGAGTCAGTTTTGAAGTTAATCTGGACGTGTTTTCAGTGTGTATGCTTGGATGCCAAGGAATTAGAGACTTTGTTTTGACCTCATTAACAGAGTGCACAGGAAAAGCATTTTTGTTCAGTTCTCTGTAAAAGGGAAACACATGGTTTAGAAATAAGCTTATGCAGTGTCATCAAGGAGGACAAAAGGTGTATTCTCTTTTTGACTCATAGGTGAAAGTAAAATTCTGATTTTTCTGATGAAGTTCATTGTGATGTTTTTCATATTTGGTTGGATAACTTGGCAAAACTATATTCTTGGCACTGCAATAGTAAAACCACTCTGTGCCAAGCAAGAGGGGGTACAGCATTTTATTTTTGACATTGGGAAGTCCTCATAATAGTAATGAAAGGAAATGAGAGAGAGGAACAAAGCCCAGGAGAGACAAGTGATGCACAGTGCAGTTGTTCACCACCCAGTGACTGATACCCAGCCCATCCCCAGTTCATACACTGAGCAGGATGCTCTGTGGTACGAAGTATCCCTCTGGCCAGTTTGGGTCAGCTGGCCTGGTCATGCTGCCTCCCAGCTTCTCATGCCCTCCTCACTGGCAGAGCATGGGAAACTGAAAAGTCCTCACTTAGATTAAGCATTACTGAGAAACAACTGCAACATCAGTGTGTCACCAACGTTATTCTCATACTAAATCCAAAACACAGCACTGCTGCCGTTAGCACAGATGCTTAGAAGAAAAGGAACTCTATCCCAGCCAAAACCAGGACAAAAATAAATATATTAAAGTAATATTTATAAAAAAGTACTGGACAAATAAACAAACTTTATGGAAGAAAATGGAGGGAGGGGAGGGAAATGCAATTACATGCAATTAAACAACACTTTAACTCATTTCATTAGTTTATATGTCACCTCTTTTCTCTCTGAAATTGAATAAGTTGAAAACTGAGATGCAAAAGTATGTTAAATAGGATGTTGTAATCGCATTTCTCTGAGTGTAGGGATTGCCTTCTTTCAAAGATGAATGGGGTTTTTTTCTGATGCAAATTGAATTATTCCTTTATTTTGTGTTGCTTTATTTTAGGATCACACCCAGAAAATATGATGTTGTTCAAGCATCAGAACTTGGGCAGAAAGTTAGAACAATCACTGCTGATGTTGGAGATTTAACATTAAATCGAAGGGAAACAAGGACATCATTTACTTTCAGGAAAGTGAGGAGAAGCCCTTGCAATTGCAGTAAGTGTCTTGAGGCAAACTTCAAGTCAAAATTGCTATTTATCACCAATAGGTAGCTTTTTTTTTTGCTTTGAGAAAGTAATTTGATTCCCTTGGGTAGTTTTAGCAGTCGTCATAGCTATTCCTGGATGGTTCATAGCTTACTATATGGCTTAAATTGGTTGCATTCATTTGGTTGCTGGAGTTTCTCTATACAGGAAGGCATATGGCTTGCTCCAGAGCCAGGCAAGTAATCTGGAGTCTTGTGTTTCATTGGCATTTCAAGTGCTTAATAATGTAACAAAACAGAAATAATTAGTATTCTTCAAGTTTTTTCCTCAGTTTTGATTTTTTTTTTTTTTGAGGGGGCCTCTGATTTTGAGAAAATAGGTACATTAGAGAAAGAGAAGTAGTCATATGTGCTGTGACAGAGCCATGTAAAGTGCCTTAGGGCAGTAGAAATAATAATAGACAGGTGGCTCAATGATTACATGGAACTGAAGTCCATTTATACCCTTAAAACAGAATTTCAGAGGCTGAATTGTAATGATGTTGTGGTCTTTGGCATTGGGGGCACTATCTCAGTTTTGAGAACATAAACATCATTAACATAGCAGATTAATGATGACTGCAAACAGCCTCTGGTACATGTGGGCTGGTTACTTATTTTCAGGTCATCAAACACTTCTGTTGTTTGACCTGTGTTTCAGTTTTTAAAAGAAAAAGGAGGATTGAAGCATTTTTTGCATTTTAATATTTCACTTCTAACTTAATTTTAGTAAATATGCTTAATCAATGAAGAATTGCTTAAAAATTAATATTTTGTGTCTGTTGCTGTATCTAGTTTACCCATCTGTCTGTGACAGCCAGAAAGGACAGCAGAGACTGGTGCAACCTTCATTTCCCCAGAATGAGATGGAGGCCTCAAAGCTGGAGCAAGAATATGTACACAAGGTGTATGAAGAGATTGCCACACACTTCAGCAGTACCAGGCATAGCCCGTGGCCCCGAATTGTAGAGTTTCTCAGGTCCCTGCCAACAGGATCAATAGTGGCTGATATTGGTTGTGGCAACGGGAAGTACCTCGGCATCAATGAGGATTTGTACATGGTAAGTTGTAGCTACTGTCATTTGTTTTTGCTGGTTCTGGTGTTTATTCTGTCATGCACTTGCTGGATATTCAGGCTGGCATTGGAAGAATGCCAAGAACAGAAAGCTATTTCCTGATCCAAGATCAAGTACCAATTGTCTTAAGTTTCCACATGTATTCATTACGTACTTTACGTTTTTCTTTTTTTCAAAGCCACTTCTGCTTTGTAATTCAAAATACATTAAGAAAAATAGGAATGGATGCAGCAGATTGAAAAATTGTAATGGATGGTTAAGCCTTTCTTGTCATTGGTGTTGAATAAATTTATTAAATGGCTGGGCAATTTGAATGCTTCCAATGAAATTTTCATTTGTTTGGTGAGTGGGTGAAATCTCCATAGGCAATGCTATTTTTCATGACCTCTTCAGTTCCCTGTGGCCTGGTGACATGTCTCATTTGTGAATGATGTCATGTTTGGCTCTTCTACCTCTGGCTCCGTACACAGGCCCAGTAAATATGCCAATATAAAATTCACAGGGAGATCTCAACTTTGGTACAGATTTTTGGCCTTTCACTCCCTTTTCTTCACTTTCAGACAGTTTTGACATAATTCTTGCTCATTTTCTCTCTTTCCCTGTCTCACACTCTGTACTTTGTCTGGTTTTACTTCTCTCCCTTCCTGTCAGGGAGAGATGAAGTATGTACAAATATGAACCAAAAGATAGCTTTCATTGCAAATATTTAAAAGACCTTTATGAGGGAAATAAAAAAGAGTCAAACTTGCCATTGTTTTAACCCAAGAGAAATCTCATAGAAGTGTGTGCTATGGTATCTGCTCTCTCCTGTTCCAGTATTGTCTGATTCTTTCACACATTTGTCCTGTGTAACACTCTGAAATCCATCAGACTTGAAAACTTCTGTGTAGGGCAAGGCATTCATTATTGATAATAAAACTTGGAGTTGTTTGTCTTTTTCAGGAGTTTCTGTCCTGTTATTTATATTCAGCTAAAAAAGATAAGTTGTTATTTACAATGCTGTTTGTGCTAGTAAATTATCTCCCTTACTGTTCTTATGGACTAGAACAACATCAACCAATTAATAAGTAGGCATCTTTATGCCTGACTGCTGTAGCTCAATTATTAATTTCAGTAAATTTCAGTCTTTTTGTCTTTCAGTCCTGACTGCTGTAAGAAAAATCAGCAAGCCTAACAAGAGAGGAGAAACATTTATCAGAGTATCATGAGGGTTGACTGGTCCTAGAATGGATTTGGTAAATTGCAGTTGTGGAGGTTTGTGGTAGACTTTTAAAGTGAAATTAATGCAAGATACTGGGTTCAGAAATTGCCAGCATCAGTCTATTTTCTAGAGCCCACAGTTAACCAGCTAAGGAAAGGAAAGATCACATATTGGCTGGCAGTAAAAGGAAAGCCCGCTCCTCTCCTCTGTTACTTTAGGAGTTACCTAATTTCATATGTGTCTCCAGGAGAAATAAAAAACATGAAAAGTAACATGAAAGGGGGGAAACTATTAAAGAAGCAGTTGAAACAGTTGAAAAATAGAATATGGGAATTGCTTCATTCAGTTGGCCTCCCTCAACATTTTGTTTTCCAGTGGTGACAGCTGGTGGTTCTTAGATGGAGATAGAGTCTAGACTTTGCATTTGGTTGTTTTCATCTACAAGTCATCACAGGGCCTCAGGAGGATGGATTTGACTCCTTCTTTCTACCAGATTTTTTCTTCTGTAGCAGCCAAGGTGTGGTTAAAGAAAACCCTGTGTATACTGTGTTTACAGGTGTTTTTAAACTTTTGACAAGGTATCTCAAGTGCTGTTCCATCTACCATGGTTTAGTCATGGAACTGAGGGTGAGGGATTACAGAATGTTTTATGTATCAGGTGCATTGTTGGGATAAAAGGAATGGTCTCTAGATGCAGGGCATCCGTTTTCTTCCTCATTTACTCCTGTTTAGTTGGAAGCATAAAATCCAGGCATGAAGTTAGTAAATTCTACATCTCTTTTTTGTGCACAGTGTAATGGAGCTCTTAGCCCAGGTCCTGTTGGGAAAGAAGCAATAAAGCAGTGCTGTGAAATTTGGAGTTGTGTAGGGATTGGGTAAGGCACTGTTGGCACAGCTCTGTAGCTTGGGGTGTTTTGTCTCAGAAGTACTGAAAACCTGAGGCAAGCCTTTCCTGAAGGCAAGCAATATGCTTTTGTGCTTTAAGTAACAGTGCTAATAGTAGATCACAGCTAAGGTAGCTCTCTTGATGTTTTACTCTTCAGGTACTGTCTGAAAACATTTCCACTGTGGCCTGTGCTATTGTAGTTGCTTCAGTTTCTCTGGATGATTACATGTGGCCTCATCTACTTGAGTAT
>VYZP01043647.1:0-25557 GCA_013400635.1 Hypocryptadius cinnamomeus
TCTTGATTGGATAGTTTAGTCTTAAAAGACCACACAACAAGAGATAGTTAGCCATTTTGTGCCTGCTAATGAAAAGCTGCCGAACTCACAGTTGTGAGTTATTTCTTATTGGTCTTTTTTACTGATAAGAAATAATAAACACCTGAGTCCAAACATGAAATACAACCTCAAGTGCCTTCAATCCTGACCCAGAGAAACAGCCAGGGTCAGCCCAGGCACACAGAGGTGCCTCAATTACAGCTGTGCAGCCCCTCAGTGCTACCCATTCTTGGCTGCACTGAGCCCTGCTTGGATCTACAGCTGAGCAAATAATCTAATCTTCAGTTTGCTCTCTGTGCTACAAGTGGTAGAAAACACTATATAAATAAGACCCATACATTTATTATTTTTATAGGTTGATAAAATACAGAGATGACATTTTCCTTTCACTCCCCTCAGCCCCCCAAAAATGTGCATCTGGAACCCAAAGTAAAGGGCTTCCTTTCTCTTAAAAAAAAATTATATTTAGGTCAATTAGAAACATTGCAAAATTAAAACAAAAAAAATCCAAGAATTTTCTTGACTTTTAAGGACAAAACTATGAATTTAGCACAAATTTGTTAGTAATTTTGACTGTGTCCAATATCTGAGGTTTTAGCAAACACAACATTAGACCCCTTATTTATTCATTAGGAGCACATCTAGACTTCATCTTAGAACTATGACAATGCCATCTCTGTTTTTCTTTTCACTTCTGAAAGTTTTCACTAGCTTTTGTCAGCTTGGTGGATCTAAAGCCAAAAATAAATAACAGGCTACTGAGATCTGGCAGTAATTTTCTGAAATTCCAGGAATGCTGAGAGGGGAGTTATGGTTTATGTTAAATGCCAAGTGTCCCCTCAAGGTTCCCATGATCACACAGTGTCACCCACACCATAACTTTTCAGGATCTTTCAAATCTTTGTTCTTCCAGCATTTTCTCAGGGAAAGTTCCCACTGGTGTCAGCAGCAGCTTTTCCTGAGAGAAAATAACTGGCTTTAAGTGTTTGGGAAACTGCAGTCTCTAAGACCAGACCCTGGGACCTCAGTGTTTAACATGTTTTAATTGAGAAGTTGAGTTAATCATTAGAGTAAATCCAATGATTTAATTACCAAAAAAAGTGACAGTTTATATTGTAGATTTCACTTAGTGATAAAACCTGGGTCAAGCAACAGTAGAATATCACAAAAATAGATCACATTTGTGCCCAGAAGTATTTGTGCTACTAATGTGGTCTATAGTCAAAATTGTTATGTGCTCTGGGGTAAATTTGAAGCATATGTTTTAACATTCACTATTTATTGTGGAACCAGGTTGAATTCAAGCCTGTTATGTAAGGCAGAACAGAATTGACCCTAATCTGCAAATAATGTTATCTTATTTTCTTTTTTTTTCTTACCATAATTGTCCATTTTCTGTTTTCAGCCTCCTGGAAAACCAATGACTGTGGAGAATAAAATACTTCATCATCAACTTCTTCAGGTTTTCTGGGTAAACAATGTAAAAAAGTCCAGTTGGAAGCAGCAGATTTTGCAGTCTGTAGATTAAAAAGCATATAAAATACAGACATATGTGAGGACATTAGTAAAATCCTTAACTAGTAAAAAGGTTAACAAATTTTATATTAACTCCCACTCTGGTTACTTGGATGATGAACTCAGAAGAATTCCACAGACTTCAAAAGAATTCCTCATCTGTGAATAAGATGGGAACATCTCCATGCAAGTCTGAAAGAGTTCAATGCTGACTTCACAAAAGTCAAAAAGTCACTCCAATTTCTCTGAGTTTAGAAGGGGAATAAAAACTCCTCTGCTGCACATGTTCTGGAGCTGGATCTCATTGGGAAGCTCTGAAAGAGGCCAAGCCATGTGGAGTGTATGACATAACTCAAACTTTGTTATCTCTGTGAGTTTTCTAAGCTGGAGGGAGGTTTGCAAGTGGATTTTCCATGGCCCCACCCAAAAACCCCCCAAACTCATGCTTGGTTGATTCTGATTCTTATAAATACAAAGTGTAAAAATGTAAATAAAACCCAAAATCTCAGTTTTTACCTGCATTGTAATCTGATAACCTTGAAAGGCCTTTAGCCTTTCTTTCTTCTCCTCTTCTTGTCCCATGCTTATCCATGTGTCTGTGACTAAGACATTGGCACTGTCTACAGCTTCCAAAGGATCTGTTGTGAGAAGCAGCTTGGTACCATACTAATGTGAATAAAATAAGATCACTAAGACAAGGAACTTCATTTGTAATGAAAATAAACTCTATTCAAACTATTCTACTAGGCTGTTTCTTAGGCTCCTACCTCTTTGGATTTCTGTTCAGTTATTTTAGTTATCCTGAGGTCTGGTTCAAAGCCCTGACAAAAAAGACGATAGGTAAGACATCATGGAACATGTGTAAGATCTTCACTAATTAACAAGAATTATTAGAAAAATACTTATTGAACCATTGGCCATGGAAGAAGAATACCTTTCAGAACTGTAAAACCTGAGGAAACTATGTTTCATTGAAAGCTTATTTTGGAGATAAAGTGGCGAAAAGTGCTCTAAAAACATAAGAAAAATGTATTTTGATAGTTACAGAATTAAATGCATATACTACATTTAATTTTTTTGTTCTAAACTGATTTAAAAATATTTTATATTGTATTACATTGCAACGTTCCAAAATGCTGCACCACTAATTTACATTAAATGAGATGCAAAACTTCCACCCATCTGAAACAGGTTTAATTTTTTTTTTTTTTTTGATGGAGAGAGTACATTGGATGGCTTTATAAGGCTTTATCAGATGAAACTGTGATCCTCCATGATTTATACTCCTGTCATGTTTTCCCATTTCTGATGCTGGACTCAGGAGAATCACTCCTGCTTTGCATCCAAATAACTGGATTGGGATTTTGTACCTTGGTTCTGAAAACAGGCACTCGAGATACATGCAGGCACCCCCAGCTGGGGCCCTTGAGCAATTCCTGAGTGTTTGAGACAAGCCTGAACTGAGCTTGGGTGCAGTTTGCTTTCCTTTCTCCAGGGGTTTGGTTTTTCTTACCCTGGGAGTGGCAATCCTCAGGTGCATTCCCAGCTTTGCCGCGCTCGTCATGAAGGAGTGCAGGACGTTGTTGCCATCCCCGATCCAGGCCATGGTGAGCCCCTTCAGCCCTCCATAGTGCTCCTGCCAAAGCAACCACAAGCTCTGGGGTTACATCCCAGAGGAGCTGGGCAGGCTGATGGACAAGAGGGAATGATCAGAAGGGTCTGTGCAAAGGCAGCTGGCTGCCTTCAAGTGCTGCCTGCATGGAGCACACCTGGAACTGCTGCTCCTACAGGATGGTCATGGAAGGAAAGCCTCCATGTCATACAAGAAGGGCCAAGTGCTGCTGCTTCCCCTAGAGAAGGACACATTGGCACATGTGCCACGTGGTGAGGCTCAGGCTGAGGCTCAGGCAGATACAAAGTGATTTTAGCATCACTGATGTACAGCTGTTCTTTGGACCTCATAAACATCAGTGAATGTTAAAAATAATTAGAGACAGTCCTAATGCCTGGAATAGAACTCCTTCCAGCTTTCCCCCAATTGCTCTGGCTTGGTTGCCTCTGCATGCTGTTCCCTGTGGCCACGGCAGTGGCCAGGTCCTGGGAGTGCATCTCCACCCCCAGCTGCACAGGACAGCAAAGAGCAGCACTCTGAAAGCAGCTGTGCCACTCATGGCCTGCAGCATTTGCTCTCCATTGTTCAGCCAATGAGTGCAGGGATTTTTTAAAAAATGTGGATTACCCAAACTTGAAACAGCATTACAGAGTTAACTGTGGCTTTGCCTGATGGCCCTTACAGCCTGGCCATGTGCAGTTACTCTGCCCCTCCACCCCAGGCAGATAAGGCCTAAGGAGGAACAAGAGTAACAGGGGTTACATATTTGCAGAGCAGGACAATTTGAGGCTCCTTAATGAGCCTTGTTTTAAATATGCATGTTTGTAGGCACTTAAGCTGATACCAAAATTTTTACAAAGACATAACCAAATTCTCCTATAAGCCTGCTCTGTAAAACTCTGTCTCATTACTTGAAACACTTTCTGGAGAGCCTTTTATTCTTAGTTCAAATCTGGGCCATGCTACAATTGCATTGTAGTAGCTGGAAGCCAGACAGTGTTTCAACACTTTGTGTGACATGATTCAGTGCTTGTCAGAGAGGATAAGCACCCACATTGTACTAAGTGGCAACCTTGCAGGCAGCAGCAGAAAGGATGCCAAAAGACTGAACAGGAAAAGGGCAGGGACCACCCCCTCCTCTCCTGGCAGCAGCTTCTCCTAAACAAATAGTTTGTGAAGTTGTTCCAGAACAAAGTTATTAGCATTTCTTTCAGTGACCACAATTTTGAGTAAAAAATAGTCGTACTCGAAAATTGAATTACATTAAAGTGCTGTAAATACCTAAACTGGATAGATTACTACACTGTTCAGATTTAAGGGCTAAAACTATGGTATTGCAAAAATATTGCTTTTTCTGCCAAAGTTTGTTAACAGCAGGCTCATTGGCAGAGGTTGGATGCAAGGGCATTTACAGGAGAACAAATCAGGACTGTGTGGACATGGAAGTTATTTCAGTACAACCATTCTGCAGGACTCCAAGGATCTTTCAAAGTCCTTCCACATCTCCTAGCAATGGTGCTCCTAGGAGAAGGCCAAATTGAAGCATTTATTTAAGGTGTTGTTTCCATTTAGAGCTTAGTGATAGCTGAGACCAGAACCCACAGCCAGAAGCAAGTGAGACAGTCCTGAGTTCTTTTCATCTCACTGTTTAAAAATAGACATCTCAGCCTTAATACTCCAAGCATTGACTAGAGTCACAAATACACTGCTATGTTAAACAACTTCACCTTACTGCCAGCTGCTGCTCTGCATTGAAAGAAGCACAGTGCATACTAAGTGCTTTCCTCTGTTTTCCCAAGCTACTAGCTGTTACAGATAAAATATGGAGTACTGGACATGTCTGTATAATGATCCCTGATATGCAGTGCAAATTGCAAACCACATCTGCAGTGACTACTGCGTAGAGTGGACACAGCTGAACTGATTTTAATGAAGATGTTTTGCTAATGGAAGGAGTCATAGCAAGGCAGAATCAAGCTGTGTGTGTGCCAGTGAAGCCTGTTTTGTATCCTGTGCTAGGCTTTATGCTGCCACTGGTGCATTGCTGCTGTAATTCAAACCTTTTCATCTAAAGCCAGATCACTGTGACTGTGACTGTACTGCTCATAAGCAAACACACACCCTCAGCTTCCAGCAAAGATGAGGTGACTCTGCTGGTCAGAACCAGAAAGCTTGGAGGCAATACAAAATCTACAGTAAATGAGACACACTTTCCCTCCTGCCCGCTCCTTCTTTTATCATGTGTGCTTACACAATTACACAGGTGAAATCCTCAAGTGTTCTGCCATGATAGTAACACTCTAAATTAAATGAGAGCCTTTACAATACCTGCTGATCACCAGAACCTCTGAAGAAAATCCCCCTTTGCATCCCTCCCCAAATTTTACAAATTATGTTATATTGATATAGGCTTTACTCCTGCATGGGTGTTCTGCAGTTTCACTCTACATTTGGAACATGACTCCTAGTAAAGCCACACCGAAAATTAACATATTTAGAAAGTCTAGACCTCTTCTCCCTTATGAAACCTCTTTGGCAAAGCAGTTATTGCTGCTGTAGTGCCATAAAACTTGCCTGTTTTATTCTCATGAAAAATCCCAGCTAAATAAGTAACACCAATTTTACATTCAATTTTCTCACCCTCATGTTGCTTCTACAATGTTTCATTCTGTTCTTATCCATGGCTGAAGTATCACTGTAGACAGCTCTGGGAAAAAATAAGTCTGTTCAGTGATTTGACCCTGGTGTATGTGTGGAGAGGACTGGGTTAACTAATTAGGGACATTTGTGCCTGCCTCTGCCTGGACTTGCTTCCAGCGAGAGTGAAACTCTGACACCATTATAGATTAATTCTGAAATGTTTGACCACAACTGTCATAACAGCCCTCAATTAAAACAAGCTTTTGAATAATGAATCAATAATCTGTCAAATTTTAAAATGGAATGCCAGGGACTAATCAAAGCTTTAGCCCTTTGGGAGACAGTGCAATCCAGTAAATGAGAAACTGGGCAAACTTGGATCTTCTGGTTCTCAAACTGGGCTTAAGGCAGATGCTGGGCCAGTTATCTTTCTTATTCCCACACTGGTTTTTTTCATGCTTATTGATACAGTATATTTTAGAGGATCAGGACAGATCTTAGTTGGGATTTCTAACTGTTAGAATAATAAGGATGATGATGGTGATGAATTTGAAAATTGTAATAATTTGAGGTCTTGGGATCACACAGCAAGGAGAATTTGAGAATATATTGCAGCACTTTTCAAGCTGGGCAGCATTATTTGTTATGCTGTTTAAAAAGAAATCACCGATGCATTTCTTATGCCAACTGTTGCTTTCTGAAAAAGAAAATTCCCCCCAGACCAGTGACATAAAAAGCTAGTGGCATATGGATCCACTCTAATTACCAGTCTGGCCATCCTGCAGCCAGCTACAAGTGAGCTGATTTGGCCAGTGACATTAATATCAATTGAATCAATGTCAATACCCGTGCTGTCTCTGGAATACAAATTGTGTGATGCTGCCCTCCAGCCACGCTGAGCAGAGCAGAAGCTGAGCCACAGCTCCTGCCCAGGACACCGAGAGGCACTGGGTGGACTCAGCTCGTGGTTGTCACAGCACAAGCAGGGGAGTTAAGGGGCTCAGTGTGTGCTCACAAACTCACAGTCTTTAAAGGCCAAATCCCCAAATCCACAAAAATGGGTTCTTTACGTGTTTGCAACCATTTTGCGTGGGTTATAACCCAAGCACACTCAATTCAACACAACCTTTAAGAAGGAAGAGTGTGTATACATAGGCTAAGAAAAGCATTTTTCTTGGCTTAATAGAGGGCATTAACCCTGAGCACAATATTAAAGGACAGAGCCAGCTTAGGCTTCAAACACATGAGGGGATCCAGGTTGCTCAGGAAGAAGGCACTGGGCAGGAGGATGCTGAACCCGAGGAATCTCACCCCAATATCCATAACAGGAACACACTGCATGATCTGAAAAGAGCATTCCCAGGACGAGAATTTGCCCTGAATACAGAATGAGAACTGACAGCCATGAAAATAAACCATGTCCACTGTCTGGGGGATGCAATGGACTATACTAAAATAACAATACTAAAATGAGCCTGTGAAAAGCGAATAGAAGCTATAAGCAAGAAAACATTCTTTTCAAAACAAACCATGCAATTATGTAGTTTCAGAGCAAAGAGAAAGTTCTTGAGGAGGGTTCAAGAAGGCACACAACAAAATTAATAGGACATAGAAAATGGAAGAAGAAAAATGTGCTAAGCATGAAGAGGGCCAGAGTGCATATAGAGCTGCACTGGAAAACAGAGAAGAAAAAAAAAGAAAATTTTAAAAAAAGTACACTTTGGGTATGTACTGACATCAGGGAGGAACAGACCCAGGCTGGAAAATATTTATGGGCATAGGGAAGAGACATTTTTTAAGGAGAAATAAGCTGCACAAAATCTGTAGTTACATTTAAATATTAGGCTAGCATTCTGTGCCACTACTGTAGTTTGCATATATGTATAAATCAAATAAACTGCCTTTGCATTGCACAGAAACAGCCTAAATGTTATGTATGGTCTTTCAACTCATTTAAAGAATCAGTGGTACCATTCCACATCCCTGTATTAATCTTCTTGCAGGCAGTACTTGGATGACATCTTGCTGAAAATGCCATGAGAAACTTGGTTGGGGTAAGTAGCAACTAGACCCCGTGGCTCACACCTCTTCAAGAGTTAATCTCACTTCTGTGGCCTGGCAAAGTTCATTATATGATTAAAACGTTGTTTCATTACATGCCACTCCAGTCTTCTCCAACTCACTGTACAGCGCAAAGAGGAAAAAAAGGGAGCAGAGGAACAGAAAGGGAGAGTTCAGGCAGTGCCATCAGCCACAGGGAGCTCTCCCCTGCCTGCCCCTCTCTCCTGGATAAGAAAGCAGGAATGGAAAGTGAGTCAGCAACCAGCAGTGCAACATGCCCTTGGCACAGCAGGATGGCCGCCCAGCTGCCCTATAAAGACCTCCTGACAAATTCTGGGCTAAGGAACTTGCTGGAAAGAGTCAGAGAAAGATGGGCAGATGGAGGAAATTGTGCTCTGCTTATTGGGCTGAGTGTGAAAGTGCTGCAAATTTAAAAAAAACCTTCCATGTCTGTATAAAAGCTGAGCCATTCCTTGTGATCTCTGTAAGTGCTCACTTTGTCATGACACCTCCCCATGTCAAATATGTCTTTTGTTTGAGCACCAGCTGCTGTGGACTTGTTTCTTCATCACCAAAGACATCCTCCCTGGTGTTTGGTGCAGCAAGAACACCCACAGCTGTGGGTGCTGCCCTTGGAATTCAAGCCAGGGAAGAGTGCAGCCTGTGGGCTCATATTCACCTGGAGCTTCTGCCACAGCTGCCCTATGCAAGGATGCAATGGAGGAGCAGAGGGTGATCAATGGGGCATGTTCTCATCCTGCTGCTTTCCACAGGCTTCCCCCTAAGATCAGTGCAGAAAGAGATGCATCTCCAGAAGGTGACTGGGATGCTCACTGGACTCTCTTCATTAGCTGGAAGTGGAGTAGAGGGCAACAGCCCGGTGAGCCTGGGTGCTGGAGTCAGCGGCCGAGATAAATCCATGTTTAGAGGCAGAGATACCCATGGCTGTGTGGGCTGTGTGTCACAGATTGTTCTGAAGAATGTTGCTCACAAGTGATAAAATGCTAATTAATAAGGTGTTTCCAAAACAGAACACCCCACAAAACACAACCAGAAGATTCTCCTGACTTATATTTGCACAGAGTGTTTACAACAAAATGATGACATTCTCATTACAGCTTACTGTCTCTCGTGCAATTTGAACACTGAGGCTGGTTCAATGTGATCTCACAAATCTCCCTTTATCCTGAAGTCTGTAAGCATTTTAGTCTCAAGTTCACCAATTTTTGCTGGTCTCTTCACCATGAATATAAAAAAATTACAAAAAAATACTTAAAATAAAGAAGTGATTTTCACCAAACACATGAGTCTTCCAGTATTTAAGGTTTAAAGCACGGATAATTTAATATTACTCTCACTAGATCTTTCCCACACATTGAATGTCCCATAGCAAAGTCCCCAACAACTGAGAAACATAGCTGAATAAATCAGAAAATTATTCTGCCCTACCGTTTTCAAGCAGTGTGGTTTTTATTCATTCAGAAAGTAAACAAGGTCAGAGGAGTTCATCATAGTTGTCAACCAGCCCTGCAGTATAATAATCTTTTTTATAAGCCAGATCCTCAACCGATTGTAAAATCACGTAGTCCTTCTGTTCACAGATAAACATCTGGTATTCTGTGTGTAAAATGTTATCCCATTGTCAGATCCACTGCTACATTAGATAAAAAATAAAAAATACAATCTCTTATAACTGTTCTTTGATGTGAGCAAAGTTTAAACTGGTTAAAGTGCCTGAACACTGAATGTTGGTTCTGGTAACATTAACTGGCTTTTCAAAAAAAATTTGTTCAACCAATTTCCTAATACATAAATAGTGATTCCTTTTAAGTTGTCCATAGATTAGGGAGGAATCAAGACCAAACTACTGAGTGTTTTTAAGCCGATGGAAAAACTTCTGCTGGCTTTGCCTGAGCCAGATTCTCATCTTTGTCTTAATATGTACAGCCCTCTGTACATTCTTTAAATTGCAGGCTAATTCCAATAAAATACTTAATTTTATGCTTAACTCAGTCCCACTACAGCTGATAGGACTGTGTAATTGCTTTAAATTAAACAGGTCCTTTATTATATTGCTGGATGAAGATCTCTTTAAATAACAAGTGCCATGTAATTGCTACTTTGAAATACCTAGGGATAAATTGTTTTGAAGATGACTTCTCCAAATACTTATTAAGAATTAGCAAAAAAAAAATTTGTTTCTATTTTTACCTGAAGAGTTAGGTAATCAGCTAAAATCTGAAGAGGATGGTGTAAATCAGACAATCCATTGATTATTGGGATCGTGGCTTCTTTTGCCATTAGGTCCAGATCATTATGGTTATAAACTCGAGCCAAGATTGCATTTGTCATGCTGGACAGCACCCTAGAGATGGCAGAAAATACTCAAGTCAAACATAATAAATATACCCCTATTGCACTCTTCACCATGCAACACATAAATATTAATGAGAAATGGTAATGAATCAATATTTTTCAGCTATCTGAATAATTTATCATGCCTGCAGAACAAACTCAAATGTAGTCGTTTAACAAGCTGCTAATAAGTAAGAAGTTTCACTTCCTAACACTACTATAGTAAGTAAATGAAAACTGCTGCTGTATTTTATATTCTTTTCTCTTTAGCATTTTATTGTAGATGGAACATTGATACATGTTAAGCTCTCTGAACTAAGATAAGAGATTGTGTGATACTGTAACAATTGAAGAATTTGATAATCTCAGAAGAGATAAGGTATATTATTTTTTTCAGTCTTTTAGCAAAGAACAAATGTAGCATTGACTGAATATTATAGACTCTGTATGGTAGCCTGACTCTGTGAGGGTCAACAATACAGATCTGTCTTAGATTACCACAATTGTTTACTGATCTTAATAAACACAGAAACAGAACAAGCTGGGATTGTTGGTCTGCTTTGTCCTACCTACACACCTGTGTATTGACTCACAGGGTATCAGCATTCAAGTAATGCCAAAATTTCAAACTCAGAACAAGGGAAGGGGTTGCAGAAGCCCCTGTACCACTCTGGCATTAACTTCATTTGCTGAAGTGTGAAAGACATAGAGATTAGCATAGCATACTCTGAATTTTTTAGATAAATTAAATATGGATTAGAGCTCTTAATTTCTCTGCATTTCTGGGTTTTAATCAGGCCCTGAAGCCTGACTTTGAAGTAGCATTTTGTGTGTTTTCACTTTATCTGAAATAGGACCTTAAAACAAAACAAGGGAGGACTGAATTAGAAATATGTGGAAAAAATCCTTGTAGTATCTGCCTTCCTGATTAGCCATGACAAATCCTTGCATCTGCTTTTGTGGAAATAAGGCTGTTAGTACCATCATCAGCAAGGTCTCCTGATCAAGTCATTTATAAGTATTTTCTACTGACACCACACATTCCTCACACAAGCAAAGCTCTTATAAAATGTTACAAGATTGCCTGTAGAGCTCTCTCTGAAGAAAAGGCTGTCAATAGAAGCTACAAATGAAAAGGAGGAACTGAACAAGGTATTTACTGATTACAAAATACTGGAACAGTTACTGTTGGTGCCATTATTTCTTCTTAGCTCACCAGTTTCTTTCTCAGGGGGAAACCTGTTTTGTTCTGAACTGGCCATCAGGGCTGTGATGCATTCCTTTTGTTAGCCATCTCACTGGTGGACACCCTAAACAAGACACAGCCAGTTCCCATCAGTCAAGGGAAAGGGGCAATCACATTGGGAAATTGCTCATTTTCCTTACAGCTTTTTTTTTTTTTTTCCTAAGATGTCAGCTCAGCTGATTTCTATTTGACACAGCTAATCAAGAAATTAAAGAAGATGGTTCCTTCATAGGGTATGCCGTTAGGGAAAATTCAGTATAATCACCAACTAGTGAAAACTGCTGGATTTTCATCTTTAGTCTGTTGGAAGTAGATCTCAGATTTATTAGACACCTACCAGCAGGACATCAGACAGTCCTTCTGCCAGCATTTCTAGATGTCATGTTTTACAGTAGGAAAATCACCTGTGAACTGGCTTTATTCTTTGTGAAACCAAAATAAAACTAAACTTGGGGGGAAAAAACCCACAAATAACCCTCACCTGGAGGTCTGTGATTACAGGGGAATGACTAAGTCTCCAGTAATTTAATCAGTTTAAAGGAAACCATCTAAGGCTGGAATTGCATAGGAAAAAAAACAGTCCTGAATATATAGGAGTCTTATCAAAGGTGAAGTTTTGGAAGCTGAGGGGTGTAAGCACAAGTTCATCAGGTGACTGCATTTAATGTTCTTGTTTTACCAATGACTAGGTGTTTCTCTCTTTTCATTCCTTTTCAAAACCATGTGACTATGAACTTCAAAATCCCAGAGCCTGGAAATATGTTATATTGGAACACTGAGTACATTGAAATGCTGCATATCTCTATTTTCAAAGTAATTTTTATTTCTAAGGAGAAAACCTAAATTTTTTTTCCTCAGCTGTATCCTCTGAGGAATCCAAAATGAAACACAGAGTATGCCTTTTTGGTATGGCAGACTTTTGAATTTGAAAATGGGGCATTTGCATATGTTTTGTATAGAATACTGCTATGCAAGGTAGTTTTGCTTTTGTTTTGACAGTTTATATCCATTCAAAAGCTTTAAACTTCAGACAAAACTACTTCACTTTTACTCATAGTCTCACAGGGACAGACAGTGGATGTGTTCTCAGCAAAATAAACCCATTCCCCATAAATGCAGAGATTAATGCCCTAATAATTCCAGTGGACTGGTTAAATCACTCTAGGAGCTCTTCAGGGCTGCCACTGAACCTGATGGCCACTGAGCTTTAGTGATGCCCAGTGGAACTGCACTGCAGTGGGAAATACAGACACAGTAGTTATATTTCATTTCAGGTAATAGATCAGACATGTTAAACAGCACTGAAAGGCTCAGAGCTCCTTAATGGGCGGTAACTTTTTGCCACAGTGTCAGCATAAATGTAAATGTCTTGTGAAGCATGGAGGAACTGATTTATGAGCAGGTAATAAGTCACTAAAAATATGTTCACAGCAGCAATGCTTTCAACCCTTACCTGCAGCAGTTCTAATAAAAACTGTGACTTTTATGGATCTGTGCCCCTTTCACTTTAAGTCTCAATCTCAAGTACTTCAAAGGCCTTCAGAGCCCCAGACACATGCCTGTAAATATTTGAAATACCCTCTGGGTCTACTACAGGCATTCTTTTTCTGTTCTTACCTGATCTGAATGAGGTTGGGATGTCATCTTTCATTCACAAGAAGCACCAAGGAATTAACACTCCTGTTGTTCTTTTGGGGAAACTACTCAGCCTTGATTATGCAGTCAGTAGTATTTCTGCTAATGACAGTAGGAGTGGAGCAGAGCACTGGGACTGTAAGGATTTGGGAAAACCCCCTGTCCACTGTAGCAGGTGAGAGCTGTGACTGAGCAGAGGAGCAAAATCTCCAGGTAAGAGTCATGAATAGGGGCTTGTCCTGGAAGAGCAAGCAGTGACAGAGAAAAGGGGGCTGCAGGTTTGTTTGGGAAGTGGATATTGTAGGAACTTTATCCACAGAATGGGAATGCCTGTAGAATGGCTGGAAGATTTACTTGCTTCTATTTATTGCCTTGTTTCTTGTAGTTTATTGTCTGCCTTTTTCCTTTTTCACTTGTGCAAACAAAGGCCATTCAGGACTCTGTAAACAAAAGATTTAATGTCCCTTTACTGCACATTTGGGAAGAAGAAGAAACAAAAAACTAGCCTATATTAAGCATATCTGTTTTTGTGTCAGTTTTGCTGTAGGGCTGGCATCTGAATGGCAGAGAGGCTCCAGTGACAGTCCTGCATGGCTGCTGGGGCAATGCTTGCAGAGATTATTACAGGGAAGTGCTTTGGAAGGGCCCTGGCTTCATCCTTCCCCTTCCTGAAGGTTTGGCTGCTGGGGTTTACAGCCAGCTTTGCGGTAGAGCAGATGAGGGCTGCAAGGTGATCAGAGGGAGGGAGCACCTCACCTACAAGGAAAGGCTGAGAGACCTGGCATTATTCAGCCTGGAAAAGAGAAGGTTCCAGAGTGACCTAATTGCAGCCTTCCAGTACCTGAACAGAGCCCACACAAAAGATGGAGAGGGACTATTTAGGGGCTTCAAATGGACAGAGAGTAGGTTTAGATGATATTTGGAAAAAATTCTTTACTGTGAGGATGGTGGGGCCCTGGCACAGGTTGTCCAGAGAAGCTGTGGATGCCCATCCCTGGCTGTGTTCAAGGCCAGGCTGGATGGTGTGGCATTCACATTCTCAGAACATGATTCCTTCACCCAGGGTTTTTCTCCTGGGAAGATGAAAGGCAGGGAGAGGTCTCAGAGAAAAGGAAAACAATTCTTATCTCATTTGCTTCTCCTGTGTTGTGCTCCTGTGGAATGTGTTTGGAGATTGTTTACCCAAGGTGATTGCTTGATTGGACTCCAATGTGAGTGGTTTTGACTCTTTGGCCAATCAGTGCCAAGCTGTGTTGGGACTCTGGAGAGAGTCATGAGTTTTCATTATTATCTTTTTAGCATTCAGTAAGTTTCCTTTCTGTATTCTTTAGTATAGCATAGTATTCTTTAATATAATATAGTATAATAAAATAATAAATTAGTCTTCTGATAAGATGGAGTCATCCTCATCATTCCTTCCTTTGTTGGTGGCCCCGCATTTACAATAGGATGGGACTCTGAACAACCTGGTCTAGTGAAAAGTGTCCTTGTCCATGACAGGGGGGTTGGAACAAGATGACATTTAAAGTCTCTTCAAACCCAAAATATTCTATGATTCTGTTGTTGCAGCTCACTTTGATTCTGGCATATTTGTGTATCTAGCAGAGAGTGAGAGTTAAGTACTTCCAGGCCTCAAGGGACTGAGATTTTTACTTTCTACTATCAACACCATATGTCTTCCATTTCAGTAGTAAAAAAAACAGGGAAGGAAAATTTAAAATGTTCCAATGTTTGATCTTTTTTCTTTAATTTTTGTTGGATTTCATCACAGAGAACAGCAACACAGTTCTCAAACAGTCTCTCCTACTGACTGAGAACTGTGGTATTCAGCAAAGACAATGGAACTCATCTGCCTGATTGCACATTTGAATTGAACCTGATGACCTTGACACTGCATATCTTTCACCAGAACAAAAAGGACCACTCAGACACTGCTAACCTTCCAACAACTGGGCCTGACTGGATCTACCTCAGGCTGCAAAAGGGCTGCCTAGAAAGCAGGATAATGCTAAGGCTGGATGAAGCTTTAGTAGCTGGAATGCTATGGAAAACAGCAGGAGCACCTGCAAAACATGACCTCATGTTCTGCCAGCTTTCTTCAACATCAGAGGCAGTCCACTGCAGAAAAACTCTGAGCTCAGGTCCTCCCTGCCACAGCAGTGGAGACAGGCTGCTACCCACCCCTGCGTGTGAGGCTGGGCATGGCTGACATCTTCCAGGGGTGCCAGTGAGAGAAGGGAGCCACAGCCCAGCCTCCACAGCAGTCCTGGCAGCTGGGAAGGAGAGTGCAGCAAATCTGAAACTGGCTACAAAGTGTTGGTCCAGTTTCATGCTGCTGAAATGGGGGGATCAGAAGGGCCCTCGGTGCCACCCTGTCACTGCAGGGACACTGCTACAGCAGGCCAAGATCCACCAGCATGGCCTAACAAACATAAATTGTGTCTTTGCTTTTTGATTTTGCTCCAAGGGCAACAGAACCAGAAGGGTTGAGTCTTGTTAGAATATATGTGCTGTCATCAGTGGAACTGCATGACTACTGAGGTTCATAAAATTGTTCCATTTGTAAATGTAACTCTAATTAACACTCTATATGCCAAAATAAGTCTGTGTGGGAAGTGTAGGATAGCTTCAGAGAATGGAATAAAGGTTTACTGAGCTAAAGATTCTGTGAGCTGATCTGTAAATATTTAAGAAATTTGGACTACCTTCTGACATTTTCCAGAAAGAAAATATCAGCTTCCAAAATTCTGTAAGACAGGTGTCAGCTTAATCAACAACCAAATGCAGTGATCAATCAAGTGACATTTTACCAACCTTGCTGTATCTGTGAGACTCTCATTAGTGCCCAGATGTATATCTTGTGTTGTAAGGAAGGAAGCATGTCCTCCAAGAAGAGCAAATCCTACAGTGAGGAAAAATTAAAAAAAAAAAAAAAGAAGATAAATTAAATAGCAGCACCTCATATTTGCAGTCAAGATTCAAAATCTTCTTGATATAAAATACATTTACAAAAATAAAAGTAGAACTCATCAGGTTATCAAAATGTTAAAATGATTAGCATTTGACACAAAATTTCAAATAAATGTGCTTTGGGATAAACCCACTCAAATGTATTTGTTACTGAAATCCTTAGCCATGACAGTGTGAATCACAGGACAGTGATTCAAGCTCCAGGGCTACACATTACCACAAGCATCACTGTTGCTCCCTGTTAAGAGCCAGCTAATCCATTCATCGTGCTGCATTTCTGCTTCATGGGACTTTGCACCCTAGAAGGGCCATCAGAGTCACCTGGTACACTTCCACATCCTTGCAAGGATCAACAGTGTCTTTCATGTAAAGTCACTCAGACAGAAAGCCTCCTCACACACTGTAACAACCTTGAATTTGGTCTCAAATGACAAAGTGCCTTAAAAATGATAATGTGAGAGAGAGAAGAGGAAAGGTCTCAGGCTCTGCCAGCATCCCTGTACCTTGCAATAATTAGGAATTTGCACAGAAGCCCAAAGAACTGGATGGATTAAGTATGAAGAGTGAAATCCATTCGTGAGCAGGAATCCATGGAAAGACTTGAGCATCATTTAAGAATAGAAAACATTTTGGGGAACTTCAAAGGTGTCTGAACAGTGTTTTGGATGAAAACAAATTACATGTTAAAGGCAACTCTCAGGTTCTCTGCTGCTTTATTTTAATTGTACCACCACAGAAATTTATCACAAGCAACCATCCAACACAGACAGGGAAGAAAACATCTTTTCACCAACATCTGAGTCTCTTTGTCTCTGCTGGTTTAAGTCTGAGGCCTCTTTCTACTGAATCTGAGTGTGAAGTCCCCCATGGCCACACATCGAGAGGATGGGGCCTGATGGGGCTGTTTTATGAACTGTCACTCCCTTCCAGTACAGAGATTTTCTGCAGGCAGATCCTGCCCTGTCACTAGCATTTCTGATGGAGGAAATTTCCAGAGAATTTTAGTATGGACAAACCAGCCTTGTTGAGACAACACTGTGGGGGCGTGAATCTTTTACTGTGACAAAAATCTAGGAAGAAGCCCATCTTTATATTTGTATTGCCAGGAAGAGAAAGGCTGCACACAGCACAGAAGAGTAGGGACCCCCACTTTGTTTACCAAACTATGATGTCATGGAGATGCTGATGAATTTCGTGCTGTTAGAAAAAAAAAATAGAGAGAAAAAAAGAGTGGAAAAAGAAGAAAAAACTAGAAGAAAAGGTCAAAAGCTGCTCAAGCTGGCTGTATCCATTAGATGGCACTGCTGACAGATTCAGCACTGCAGCTTCAAGCACAGTTGTACAGGTCTGCCATGGATTAAAAACTTCGTCCCACAGCTGCTCTTTAAAAGAGGATTAATCCAGGACTGAACACTGAAACCTTTCAGAAATAAAACCAACAGGTACAGGCAGCAGGTCTGGGCCCCACAACTGGGCTCCTTACACAAAGCAACCCTTATTAACTTCCATCTCCTGCTGGCAGCAGGGTTGAGGTGAGGTTTTCTGCTTTGCATCAGTTCAGCCAGCCTCTAGAGTTTAAAATACAATAGATAAAAACAAAACTGTCAAATCATTGTTTTTGAACTGCCTCAATTTCCTTAAGTGTCAGATCAAAAGTAATCATGCTCCAGGTCCTACCTGAAGGGCAAATTTCTGCTCCCCTAGCCAGTGTACACTCATTTTATTGAATGGGCACTTTAAAATTGCTTGTTGTTTTCATTAAGGATTGCTCCAAATCTCAACAGTATTACAAGAGCAAACTTTTAAGGATGAAGCACCATTTATTCTACTATTACTTTTTTCACCTCCCCTCTGCAGCTCAGACACAAACACTGTATTTAAAGGAGAATGTATGCAAACTACACATTACAGCCTGTTTATTCAGTGCAAATTTTAAAGTCAAGACCTCAAGGATAAGCTGTCATTGGCAGTAACTTTTCCTTCCCAAATTCTTCTGGATTTTTTTTGAGTCATATACAATTATGTCAGTTCTTTATTCCTGCAAGTTCCACACAATACAGCAGCTCTGCATTTTAGGATTCTAAATGCATATACATTTTGGTAGATGATTCACAGTCCAGGCAGACTCCAGTGGACATGTTCTGTTTTCTAGAAATTATGCCCAGGTAAAAAAATGGGAATCTGAACATTTATTCAGAATTGCCAGATGTCAGGCAGCCCAGTCAGAGCTGCCACTTGGAGTCTGTGTACGTAGCAGAGCCCTGATGTGTTGAGCTTTCTGCTCATGAGCTGGCCATCTGTGCAGGGCCTGGGAACATATTTCCATACAAAACTTTCCATCTGGAAATACAGGAGCTCTGTGCTCTAGCTTTGTATATAGTTGCAGAGACAGAATCTTTTTCAGATTCTTTCATCCAGACTACCAGTAGAAATTGAAAAAAAATGATGACTTTGAAGGTATGCAGGCACCAATTCAGCAAATAAACATTGGAGTGCTGTGTTAAACTGGGAGATCTAATCCTTTGTTGTCACAACCTGGTCATATCAAATGCCACATGCTAAATATTTATATGAATTGTGATATCTTCAATAAACTATTACATGTTCATACTGCAAATCCAGAATAGATTATTACCTCATGTCCACACTTCTCGCTACTGTTAGTTTTCAAAATACACAGTTTCACGCCTCAGGCTGTGGAACATTATTGACCCCACTTTTGAAGACTCTTTAAGACAGGACATGACTGAAATCTTCATCCCAGGCTGTCCTTGCTGCATGGGGCAAGGGGGCCAAAATGAATCCTGTAGTTCACAGGTTGGCTACACAGTTCTGGAGCTGTCAGCAGGAGACACACACAGTCGTCTTCTCAGACTCAAAGGAAGGATCTTTTTCAGAATTTCAAGACATATGGATTTGCATTTATTAATTTCCTCATTGCCTGCCTGGACTTACAGAACAGAAAGTATTTTTCCATTTAGACTGATAACAAAGAACTCTCCTAGGCAGCAATTGCAGAGCATTCTTAAAGCAGAAGCTAAAAACTGATAAGCAGTTTTTAAAAGTTATTTTTAAGCTACCCTTTTAAGTGAAGGGTAAACTAAGAGTGCATTTGGGCCCTCTGTAATGAGGCCAAGCTAAATAATACTTAGCCACTCCAACAGAAAACAGACCCTGTACCATCCCCACTACTTTAGTTCATATGCTACAACACAATTATTTCTGTGACTCTGTGAGCAGTCTTGAGGCATGGCCATCATGTTCCTCTCACCCCACTGTGTAGGAGGAGTGAGTTGGGAGTAATTCCACTAAAGCCAGTGGCACTGAACCCCTGTAAGGCTGTTAAGATCTTGTATATTCCAGTGCACAACAAGAGAAGGTAGGCTGAGCTTTCCTACCTGCACTGCTTCCTCTCTATTTCTGCCCTGTGAAATATTGTCTGCATTCAGTGTCTGTGAAATGGTTGGATTTATTTATGACTTATTCACTAAAACATAACTGCAGCTGTATAGTTTAAGAGAAACAGTGACAATCAGATTATTTTACAGCAAAGTTATAGCAAAAACAGGGTATTCAACTTGTGCCATGCCTGAGGATGTTTATTTTACCAGTAATATATGACCATGTGAATAGTTCTGTTTTCAAAAAGTACACAAAATTTTATGCAGGTTGGGTATGGGATTCTGACTGTGAAGAGCTGACATTTTCCAGTGTAATAGCAGATATGTCACATTTTCCAATAAAATAGCCAGTGATAGAAATAAATCTCCTAGGCTTACAGAACTGGATTTACTTTGCCACTACTCTATGGAAACTACTTCTAGTTCTGCATTAAACTTACAACATCACTACTTATCTTAGAAATGGTAAAATTATATGTGTTTCAGAAATACACATTAGGGCAAGATTAAAGAGGTGATGAATTATACCCCAAGGACAGGTATATTATTCAGTACATTTGCAATGTCATTAGAATAAAACAGTTCAGAGAAACAGGATTTTGGAAAGTGTTTAATATCAACTGATCTATTACAATGCAACATAAATTAATGTTTCGATAATCTTCAATTGATCGGGACAACTGGGAGAAATGCAAAAAGGTCACCCCTAAGTTAAGAAAGGGCAAGAAGGAGGACCCAGAGAATACAGGCTAAGCTGCCTCACCTCAATCCATGGGAAAGTGATGAAGCAGCTAATCCTGGAAACCATTTCTAGGTAGATTAAGGATAAGAAAACTGTCAGAAATAGTCAGCATGGTTTCACCAAGAGGAAATCATGCTTGAGCAGCTTGATCAACCTCTGTGATTCTATGACTGGCCTGGTTGATGAGGGGAGGGCTGTGGGTTTTTTCTGCCTGGCCTTCTTTTTGTCCATTGACAGTGTCTCCCATGAGATCCTCCTAGCCAAGCTGAGGATGCCTGGGCTGGATGAGCAGAGCATGGGATGGGTTCAGAACTGTCCAAATGGCCAGGCCTGAAAGTGGTGACCACCAGCAAAAAGTCCAGTTGGGGGCCAGTGGCCAGCAGTATCCTCAGGGTCCATTTGTGTCCAGTCCTGTTTAACACCTGTGTTAAGGGCCTCGATGACCAAGTGCGGTTTCAGCAATTCTGCTGATGACACAAAACTGGGAGGGGTGGCTGGTACATCATACGGTCACGCTGCTGTCCAGAGGGATCTTGACAGGCTGGAAAAATGGTCTGACAGGAGCCCCATGAAGTCCAGCAAGGAGAGATGCAAAGTCCTGCACCTGAGAAAGAACAGCCCCTGCACCAGGACGTGATGGGGGCCACCCAGCTGGGGAGCAGCTTGGCAGAAAAGGACTTGGGGTCCTGGTGGACAGCAAATTGAACATGATCCAGCAGTGTGTGTGCCTTTCCAGCAATGGTGGTGAATGGTGCCCTGGACTGCACCAGACAAATACTGCCAGGAGGTGGAGGGAGGTGATCCTTCCTCTTTGTACAGCACTGGTGAGACTAAACCTTGAGAGTCTAGATTTGGGGCCCTCAGTATGAGAAACATGGACATATGGGATACAGTTGGGATGTCCATGCTAACAAAGGGTCACAAAGATGGCTGTGGGACTGAAGCATATTTCATATGAGAAGAAAAGCTGAGAGAGCTGGGAGAGCACAGCCTAGAGAACAGAAGGTTCAGGGTGAATATTACGAATGTATATAAACACCTGAAGGGAGGAAGCAAAGAAGACAGAGCAGGTGTTTTTCAATAGTGCAATGGGCACGAACTGGGAAGACCACTCTGAATAGTCAATTCTATTTACTGAAAAGCTGATTGAGAAATGGCATAGGTTGCCACAGGAGACTGTGGCATCTTCATCCATGGAGATATTCAAAAGGCTTGTGGACATGATCCTGGACAACTGGCTCCAGAAGACCCTGCTTGAGCAGGGGATTGGACCAGATGACCTTCAGAGATTACTTCCAACTTCAACCACTCTATTTCTTTTTCAATAATGTCGTTCTTTATACGCATAGGGACAATAGGAATTCTGAAAACTCTTCCATGGTGTTAATATGTCCCAACAAACTCCTAGACACTGCACAGAGAAGATTTTGTAATCAGTGCCTTCCAAGTCTTGGCTCTGTAATGAAATGCACTGATTTAGTTGTTCCTGAGAGTTGCAAAATTTGTTTAGATTAATCTGATCCCCAGGACCTTGCCCTACAAGTGACCTCTCTGAAGTTATTGAAGGGGCAACTCTTGGGAAGAGCTATTTGAGATGAATCAGGAACTTTATAAATAAACACTTCAATCCACTGCAATTGTCCACTTTCACTAGACATTAGAAAATTGGTATTAAATTATCTTGTTTAGCTAAAAGGAACACATGTGGCTCCACATTTGTTTTGAGTTAGAAATTCCAAGGAGAGAATCATTTATGTTAAAAAAGCAGCTGAAATGTATAGAGTTTTTGTGGAAAGAAAAAACTTAAGTCTGCCTTTGAAGCAAAGTCTTAGGCTTAACAGACTTAAGACCAATTAACTGAAGGTGTGAAGTTAATGCACAGAAGCTAAACTGCATTAAACTCTCCTGTGGAAGCTCTCACTCAGAAATAAATTTGTTTTATTTCACTGGAGCTTAATTCTCCCTTGGATGAATTTATGTGCATTAACTCCCATCCTTAAGTTAATTCATTTGAACTTTCCTGAGCTTGCCCCTTCCATAAGCCTTCAAAAGCTGAGGACTAAGCAGTGTTTCCCTCAGAATACAGAAGAATGAAGGATAAACAGATCCAGAGAATTCATTACCTGGCCATATACCAGGATGGCAGGAAACAAGAAACTGGACTGAAAACTCAAGAATTAAAAGGTGGGTGGTCTTCACAGAGAGGGAATGCACATCAGTAAGTCCTCATTATCAGGAGAAAACAGAAAGCAACAACAAGTCTGCTTAAAGAGCAGGATCAGCAGGCAAATGGCTGCGCCAGACAATACAAAGGCAAATTCAGAAATGCTTGGAGTTAATGTATCTGCTTCTTCCTTCCATTATTTTTCCTTCTCTCTTACGACTTGTAAAGAAATGGGAACACTCAACAGGTTTCCTATTCCTTCACTAGGGAGAAGTGAGGGATGCTGGGTCAACTTAAATGAGAGAAGAGCAAGTTCTTCCTTGATGCATCACCAGTTCAGTTATTTCTTGCTATGAATGATTGATTGATGAGTGATTTATTTCAGCAGTGCCATTGAATTCAGAACAACTACCATGTAAATAAAGATACCATAGGTACATGTTTCAGTGTTTGCAGGACTGTAACCTAAAAGAAAAATGTTCCAGTGCCTGATATGATTAGGCTAATATCCTTGAGTCTCCATCAAGTTATCTTCCCTTGTAGGTAATCATGTTAATTTTCCCCCTGAATTTATATCAAGGCATTACTGTGATTCCCAGCCTAAGCACATACTTTGAAATGTAACAATGGTAATGCATATTACATTAGAAAAATATTTATTAGAGCTTGCACAAAATTAAATTTGTGATGCTTACTGAAGTAGATGTTAGGAAATGTACATCTTGCCAGTACAGCTGGGAGCTTACACCAGAAATGCTTACTTCTGCCTGGTACTTTATTTCTGATCTACCATGTCTTGGAAGATTTTGACAAAATTTCAGCGACCAAAGCCATGTGCTTATGAAATTAACATGCGAGGTGAAACACAAATAGCCACCATTCTTTTCTTATTTTTGCTTTCAAAGTTTAGGTTTCTCCTGAGTACAAATGCTAAATGCAAAATTATGCAGTGTTTTTCAGTACATACTCAATGCATACAATTTCATATGAAGTCTTACTGTGTCAGTGCTCAGACCTACCTGTTTCTGCAGATAATCTTGTTCTTGTGCTTCTCTTCTCAAAAATCATGGCCAAAGATTTGCCTTGCATCAAAGGCAAATACTGAAACATGAAAAATGAAGTTATTTCAATTTTATAATTGTTATAGTCTTTAAAATTGCAAATTTTAATTCACCATTAGAAAAGTTGCAAAAGTGGGGTTTCTTACCTGTGGTTTTGTTCTACTGCCCTTCAATAAATTTACTAGCAGTGGAAAGGTTAAAGGCAAGGAAGTAATTCTAGGCCCAAAAGCAACTGCTCAATTTGAGCCAGCATTAAGGAGAACACAGATACTAATTTAATCCCATGCAGAGAAGTGTCTTCTGTTTTCTACATTTAGTGCTGCATGTACGCCGTGTGTGGATGGATGGGGTTAGCTGACAACAGGGAGATAGCTGCACAAACCTGTTTAACCTTTCCACGCACAAAGTCCTCTGAAGTGTTTAAAGAATATCTCTGGACACTTTGCAGGAAGGCTCTTTGATTTGTAGCACATGATTTACAGTTTTAAGAGCTCAGGAGATTTTGTTTAGGACAAGACAGCTGAAAGGTTTTTTCACAACACCTTTCAGAACAGTATTTATTTCAACATCTGAGGGACCTAAATGACAGTTAAATCATTTTACCTCTCCCTCATGCTTTATCCTTTGTTTCAAATCTGATGCCATCCACAGCAAATACTTCAGCTCATCAGCTGTGTAGTTCTGTAGAGTAAGGAGGTCCCGACCTTTCAGATCAACATTCATTTGAGCTGGTGTCCTATACCTGTGTCAATAGAGCAAAAAATGTGTATTTTTTTGCCATTCAATGCTAAATTATATATGTGCTAAAGCCACTGGTCAAGCACCTGAAATCTCTCCCACTCCCCTCACATGACCCAGCTGGATCATTCTGACTGTGTTAATTAGCTTAAATAACTCCTGTCAGACAGGCACCACATGCCACTATGCACTATATCGATGGCCACTGTAACAACGTTTCAAATTGTATTATAAAATGTACTTTAGATGTAATTTCTTCTGTCTTCTGAGATGCATATGGCAACTGCATGCTGCCTGTCAAATAAAGCCATTCAGAACCTGGAAAAATGACTTATGTGTAGAGCCCAAAGCTGCCCTTTCTTGGAACAGAACAACAGAAATGGATCTTGGTGCTGTTTCTCCCTCCTTTTTGCTCTGTGCATGAGTAGACACTTGCTACATTCCAATCCCATTCTCACAAAAGGTGGCATTTCTATAAATGTGTATGAAATCTCTTCATTACACTGGGAAAAAGAGTAAAAAAGCCCAACTAAACAGTCTTACTGTACCACACAAGAGACATTCTGGACATGTAGTGTTTATTCAGTGCATTCTGGCCTCCATCCAGATTTAGGACTTCAGAATCACTTGAAATTAGATGTTGATAATCACCCACAGAAGTTACATGATCAAATTTCCTCTAGATTACATGAGGCATCTTAATGAAAGTCTTGTCCAAGCCCATGTTTCACAGGCTAGAGGTTAACAGGGAAGTGTGGCAGATCAGGCCTTTTTCTGGCTCTGTACTTACAGCCCTCCTTAGCACTACACAGCCCACACTGCACTCTTGCTATAAGGTTTTGAAGGGTATGAGCTAAACATGTATTTTATTTAAAGTCAACATTTTTAGCCTGATCTAATGAAATGGAGACCCAAGCAGTGCAAAGAAGTGGACTGAGTGCAGCTAGTACTTTTCTATTTCCAATTGTATTTGTGTTTTATATTTCCCTTTAGCTCACCATTGACACTAGCCTCAGATGCAGCACCTGCTAATTGCCAAGACCTGAAGTCCACAGCTAGGAAAATATGCCAAGATATACCCCCATGGGTCTTTGGACACAATCCCACAGTGCAGAGCCCTGGCTTTGGAGGGTGGGCTAAACAGGGCACAAAGCATTGGTCAGATTGACACAGCCAGGGACTCGTGGGCAGGGGCTCCATGTGCAGCTGCAGGCCAGGGATGAGGGCTGTCCCTCAGGGCTCTTGTTCCACTTGGGTTTAAGCCATTTCAGAGCTTTCCAAATTCTTTATTTCTGCCCCATTCCCTTTCAGTAGGTTCTGCTTTGGTTTTCAGAATGGTACCTTCTCAGCTTAGTGCTCTTTGTGTCCTCCTTTCTCT
>VYZP01043650.1:0-23041 GCA_013400635.1 Hypocryptadius cinnamomeus
GAGAACAGGAAGGGTAAAAGTGAAAAAACTCATGAGTTGAGATGAAGACAGTGTAATAGGAAAAGGAAAAGCCATGCATCCAAGCAAAGCAAAACAAGGAATTAATTCACTGCTTTCCATGGGCAGGAACGTGTTCAGCCATCTCCCGGATTCCCCTTCTCATTCTTTCCCCACTTTATATACTGAGCATGATGTTATATGGTCTGGAATATCCTTTTGGTCAGTTGGGGTCACCTGTCCTGGCTTTGTCTCCTCTCAACCTCCCTTTCACTCCCAGCCTCCTTGACAGCACGGCAATATAAAAAGCAGAAAAGGCCTTGGCTCTGTGTAAGCCCTGCTCAGCAATAACAAAACCATCTCTGTGTTATCAATCCTGTGTTCTGCACAAATCCAAACACAGCCCTGTACTAGCTGCTGGGAAGAAAATTAACTCTACTGCAGTCAAAACCAGCACAATGAATTATATAAGTGGATAAAGGGCACACTGCCTTTGCAAGAGACACTTGCATCTCAGTTTTATTAACAATGGAGGAAAACAGTCATGACACAAACTCACTAAAGCCATACTTTTTCTAAGCATGACTTCTGAAGCTGAAGAGGTGCTGAGCTTTTCTCTCTTTCTTTTTGCATTCTCAAGACATCCTTCTGCAACAATTGGAAGTCAAAAGACATCAGATTAGTCCTTGTATGAGGTAGAAATTATTTTCTTCTTGAGTTCTGATATCCTGGTCAAAGTCACATTTTTAATATAACTTGCAGCAGGTCATTGCTTGTATACATACCATTGGCAGTTCTACCAAATCAGCTAAACAAAGATGAAAAATCAGCTGGATTGTAGCTGGATTCAGAATGACGGTCTATAAATATACCCCAAGCTGAAATTTTGTTAGCAATAAGATTGCTAAGAGTTGTCAGATTTTGAACAATTTTCATAGCTCTTGCCTTCAAATCTTGATTTGATACTAAACTTTGGGAAATAAAATATTTGAAATAGATGTCTTAAAACCATGAATCTGATGCTTTGATTGTCTGAATTTATCTGTCACATGCTTTTGCATTTTGTCAGATTTAAAAATAATAATAATAATAATAATAATTATTATTATTATTAAGCACTTGAAAACCTCATCAATTTCCAAGCTTCTGGTAGCATTGCTACTAGAAAAAGTTGTGGCTTCTTACCACTTTGGGTGAATAGAATTGAGCTGGATTTTGTTTTCATAAGAGGGTAGTTGATGAAATTTCCAGACTGCAGAACTTCAGAGAGATGTTGTTCATTGTGATTCAGTAGCAAAGGGAAAGATTAACATTTCCATCTGACATGACATACCCCACCATTCAAAGTCTCATTTCATGAACTTTCACTGCACCCTTTCAAAACACAGTGTACCAGACAATTTTAGAAAGTAAAGCCAATGCCTTTACACAGACCGTTCCTCTTGCTGGATTAAAGACATGCATGCCTAATGCTGTGACTAACACTTCCCACCTTATGTCCTGAAATGCAGCATCCTGTTCAGATCATCTTTTGCTTCCTTTTTCTTCTCCATGGAGTTATATAAACAGCTTTTGTCTCTTATGGCAGTTTTGGCTCATTACATTCAGAGCATGCCTGTGGCAACTACTACTACATGTAGCTCAGATTTCCTTCTGTTGCCATCTGCTTTCTACACCTGATACAAAGCCCGGCCTGTTAGCAAAATCATCGCTGTATGTGCTCTATTTTTCTTCCACAAGAATCTGTTATTGTTCCTCAGAATTGCTAATCTCAATCACATCCATCAAGGACTTGGGGGTGCTGGTGGAAGGGAGGCTGCACACGGCCCAGCAATGTGTTCTTGCAGCCCAGAAAAGCCACTTGTACCCTGGGCTGCATCCAAAGCAGCGTGGGCAGCAGGGCCAGGGAGGGATTCTGCCCCTCTGCTCTGTTCTTACAAGAACTCACCCAAGTGTTGCATGCAGGTCTGGGATCCTCAATGCAGCAAGGACGTGGGCCTGTTGGAGCCGGTGCCAGAGGAGGGCAACAAAAACAGTCCTAGGGCTGGAGCATCTCTGCTATGAAGAAGGGCTGAGACATCTGGGGTTGTTCAGCCTGGAGAAGAGAAGGCTCTGGGCATACCATATAGCAGCCTGACAGTCCCTAAAGATGGCCTACAAGAATGCTGGAGAGAGACTTTTCAGGAGGGTGTGTTGTGATAGACCAAGGGGCAAGGGTTTTAAACTTAAAGATGGTCAATTTAAATTAGATATAAGGAAAACTTTTTACAATGCAGGTAGTAAAACACACAGAGATTCCCCAGAGAGCTGGTAGATGCCCCATATCTGGAAGCATTCAAGGTCAGATTGTATGTGGCTCTGAGCAACCCGATCTAGTTGATGTCCCTGCTCATTGCAGGGGGGTTGGACTAGATGACCTTTAAAGGTCCCTTCCAACCCAAACGGTTCTATGATTCTATGTGACTTGTTTATTTAATGTCCTTCAGTTTATTTATAGCTCATTTGAAATCATCAGCAGCTCCTCCCTCATGCAGCAGAGTATTTGACCATAGAAGCTGGTTCACAAAATTGCCCTGAGCAGGATGGCTCACAGAGATGCTTATGTTAACTCCACATCCAAATATCTGGGCAACAGGAGATCTAAACAAGATTCCTCCTTGCCTAGATATTTTTTTTAGGGGGGTGGTTCTGCACTAGACATGCAATTTCTGCACTTAAAAATATCACTGTCTCTTTGGAGGCTGCTTTAATTGCATACTGAAAGTACCTGAGCTGGAGATTGTGTTTACTTGTCTCTATTCTCAGCATAAAGATGCTTTTGATCAACAGTTTCTATATAACCTTTTTACTTTAATTACAGGAGTGTGCTTGTGCTGAGGTAGAATAAAGACAACTCTAACTCGACATCATGTCTCTGATACTGGCCAATACCAGTTACTTAGAAGAAGAAATCGAGAAAAACAGCAAATATGAAATAATCTTTATTCTATTTATTGATGCATCAGCATGGAGAGCTGCAGGTTTTTGGACTGGGAGGTTTTTTCAACTCCAAGATTTAACTGGGCTTATATTAAATATCCTATGGCCAATTTCCACACTAATGAATATATCTAGCAGGGCTTTTTTAACCCATTCTTGCTTTTGTCTCCCTAACACCTCCCACACAAAGAGTTACATGGTTTCACTATCTGCTGTGCAAAAAAAGCACTTACATTTTTATTATTTATATTTGCTACTGGCTATTTTGGTTTTGTGCACCTTTATTCTTTCATTATAAGAAGCAGTGAAGATCTGTTGTTCTTTTCCAAGCCATTATCATTTCATAAATGTTGATCGTATTTTCCCTCAGTCATCTCTTTTCCAAGTTAAAATGCTCTGAGCCATTTCCATAGCTTTGAACGGACTTTCCTTTGTCCACATTTTTAATGGAAAAAAAATATTCTCAGAAAAAGCGTGGGCACACTGTACTAATCCAATTAATGATGGTTTCTATTTGTGATTCCGGTTATTTTTTTCCTCCAATGTCAGTAGCTAAATTAGAGCTCCTGCACTTTTATGTATACATAGAAGTCTTTTTCCTGTATGTGATACAATGGTCTTAACCTTATGTTTCACCTGCTATTTTATATCACAGCTATTCAACATTGTGAAATCCCTCAGACACTTTTTGCAGTCAGCTTTAGAACTGATTTTACTAAACCATTTTTAATCATCACAAAAGGTTTTTCACCTACACATGCACCTTCCTTGCCTGTCTGTAACTGCTTCCCAAGTCTCAGCACATTATCTTTGGGATTCTTAGTGGCAATTTCCCTTCTTTGTGAAAAGTGACCATTTGTTCATATCTTCTTTTCCCTATGTCATTGGCAGATTTTAAATGCAAGAATGACTTCTCTTCCATGCCATGATGACTATATTTGTCTGAAAGCTTTCTGTGAGAGCTTACTGAAAACACAAAAGAGCAGTGCAGCAGCAGCAGCAGCCTCTGAAAACTGGGAATTCAGATTACAGAAGCAAAGCATCTGGGTCAGCTGGAGGGAGATAGAGCTGCTGAAGGTCATGACAAAACAGCTGCAGAAGTATTAAGGAAACCTAAAATGAGGTCTGCCCGAGACAAAATCAGCTGGAGAGGCTAAATGATCAGCCCATATCAGGTCTTGCTCAGAAAGCTAATTCAGATGAAGCCATGCAATGTGAATGTGAAGAATTATATTAGAATCATGTCACAGAAAAAGAATTAGATTACTTGAGGGACATGCTGTATGGCTCATTCCTATTTGATTGTCATTTTAAATCCAGATTAGGGCTGTGCTCCTTAAGACTTATTAGCATCTCATGGCCTATCTGAGTACATTATGAACCTCTATTTACAAGCAGTTATTCAAATAGCAGAACACGGAATTTCCTCTGGGTGGCTGCTCCATGCCTGGACCAGTTCTCATGACCAAGCCTGCTCGTGTATATGAATGGTGTTTTGTCCCAAAATTTCACATTAGAAACTGTACCCCTTTGGGTGGCAATTAATTCAGAGGAGAAATAGTACTTGGTTTTGTCCCACAATAAACTTTGAGGAGACAGATCATTAAACTGGTTTTGCTTCAGTCTGTTAGTGATGAAAGGTGCCATCAGAGAAGCCAAAGACTGACTGGATAGGAGGGAAAACATCATTCACAGTCCACCAGCAAACCACTTCCAATGGGCTTGCATTGATGACTGAAGACACACTCTTTTGTTTGGTGAGATCTTTCACTCAGCCTACTCTATTTTGTCTTTATGCCACTACTTACCTCTGATCCAGAAGATTTATACATTTCACCATCTTGAGAGAGAGGTTGAAAATTTCTTTTGAAAAATATTAGGAGTTGCTTCTTCATTCCCCAGTCTTGGCTTTTTGTATGTGCTGCATGCCTAATCCATCTTTGTAAGGGTCCATGGAGCTTGTTGCCACCAAGTTGTCCTTCTCAGTAGTGGAATTGTGGTATTTTATCAAATGTATTTTTATTCTCCAAACTTACATTTCCAACTGCTCCTTCTGCAGTGTTAACACATATTTTAAAAAAGGCAAGGAAACAAAAATACTACGTGATCTATTTGAAGCAAAGCAATGGCTGACTGGAAACTTGAGTTTATTAAAAAATATACATGTTTTATTTGACAGAGGCAGGGCTTTAACCACATATCAAAAAATTCCTTCTGTATGTGTAGTTATGTGACCGACAGAATTATAGGGGAAAAAGAGTTGGCATTTCTTTGTAGAGTTTTCTCATGTGTCATCACAGAAATGTACCTGGTTGACCATTGAAGGAATGTTTTTGCTGCATGAAAAGACAAGGTTTGTTATGATGTGCAGCTGTGCTGTGCTAGTGGAGGCTTTTGTTATGCTGTGCACAAAGCCAGAAACTCTTTCAGTTTGGACGACTTTAATTAAAATTTCAGATAACAAAGACAGAAAAAAATTCCATGTCAGAGAAAATACAATGTGTGTCTGTGTGTCTTCTGCTCAGACTATTGTAAATTCCCAGCGGGTTATTAGCTTGAAGAGTTAACTGGAAAGGTTAGTTGTGTTTCCAGTGCAAAACCTTTGTCTTGAGCATCTTTGTCCCCAGCTTTCCAATTTAGTAAATAGATGTCCAAAAACCTCCTTGCCACCTTCTCTGCTTTTATCCCAACATATTTGCTGATCAATTTTCATTGGGAATTTGATGACTGGAGTTGAAGACCCATTCTGGGAATACCCTTTCATTCCTACCCATCGCCCATTCATTCACGATTTCCAGGCAAAAACTTTGTGTTTGGGCAAGTGTGGGAGGGTGTGAATTAGTGGAGAAGGCAGAAGGTGAGAGAGTCAAACTAGCAGAGGGAAAAAGGATGCTTGAAACAGTGGCTATTTAAAGGGGGGGAAGGGGGGAAATGTTGAGTTTAAGCGTTTGAAAAAAGGGTCAGAGAAAAGCAAAAATGCTTGAATTAAGAGAGGAAAGGGCGAAGAGAAAGCCAATGATCAGAGAGAAGGAAAGAATAAAACTGCAGGGGTAAAGTAATGGAAAGGATGAAAGCCTAGGAGAATGATATTAAAAAACCCTCAGTATTTTCATGAGAAAGCAATTTGGTTTTATGCCGATGCCTTAGTGAATGAAGTTGGCTGTGGTGCCAATTAGTTTCTGAGAGTTTTCAACTTGTCCTCATTTTTCACTGCACTTTTCCTCTTATCACAACTGCAGTTTCATTTCAGAAGCACAGCTGTAAGTCTCTTTTCTCTTGCTGGAGTTCTGGGAACCATGACCTTCCATGCAACCACCATCTCACTGGACATGCATGAAAAGCTGCAGGGACCATCCAAGGCAGGTCAGGCAGCGGCTGTCTTTAGGCAGAGCTTCTTCAGCTGCCACACACGTTCCTCAGAGTAATAACCCAACTTGTCAGGGTCTAGCTTCACCTTGGCAGCTGCTCACACATTCTCAAAATGGCATTGTTGCAGTCTGGGCCTTCAGAAAACATTCGTCTATAGCCCTTTACACGGTGGAAAGGAAACGTACAGTTTTCCAGAGGAGTTGGTATGCTTTCTGTAGCATTTTAAAATCATGGGGAAGACATAATTTTTCCTTGAAAATTATGGGCATTTTAATATTTATTTCAGTTCAACTCCATTTAGACACTTGAGTGTTGTTCCCAGAGATCACTCAGAGAACCCAAGGCCATAGAATGTGTGCAGAAGATCAACAGGAGCAGCAGTTTTGAAATATTTTTTTTGACATGAGGAATAAAAATAAAATTTTAACCAAAGAAAGGAGAAACCTGAGAAACCTTTCACATTTCCAGCTGAAGAAAGCATAAGAACCCATTTCCAGAGCTCCCTGAAAGAAGTGGTGAGCTTCACTTTTACTCTGCATGTTCCACAGTGGTGTCTCAGCTCTCCCTTTAATATGAAAGCAAGGTACCCTATGACTAATTTGTTTAGCATCTAAAAGCTCCTTAATTCCTCATACCCTGTAAAAAGTCTGCAGTGAGACAACAGCAAAAAGAGCATAATTTATATTAAAAAAAGGATAACAGTGTAGTAGTTTCCTTATGCATGCATACTTCAGTAGGAAAATCTCTGGAGAGCATTTTTATTAACAAGAAGAAAAGTAACAATAATAATGATGGCAAAAATGAAGAAATACATTTTGTCTTTATACAAAGGAAAAATGTACCTAGAAATTTGCTTCCAACAGTGACGTTCTTCTAGGGACATGCACTTACTGTGTTACATATGTATCTAATGAAATCTAGGCAACCATGCTCCAGTTTCAGATATCTGATATTTTTAATAAATTGCAAGAATAAAATCCATCTGTCAATAGCATGAAGATCTTTCAGGGGCAGGTTTTATTAATGTTTATTCTTGCCAATGAGCCCTTGAGTCACATGAGGAATCCTAGTTAAATGAACAAGAGAATAATGTGAAACTTCTGCACCTCTATAGATAATTACACATAACTTAGGGAAGAAATCTTAGCAATATTTTCTTTGTTCTTTCTCTTACTGAAGGTGGTGGCTGAGCAAAATGTTTATAAGTCACATATACAGATTTGTAAGCAGGTCTTAAAGTCACTTTCTCCTGGTTTTGATCCAATTTTGGGATGTGCATGGTAAACATGAATGTTAATTTAGTCCTTGTGTTGACTCCAGCTACTAACATAGATGCACTCTGCTTATCAATAATGAAATGCTTTCCCTTGCATTAGTGGGAAACTGCCATGTAGTATCAGATTTGCATGATATAATCCTGAGACTACATTTTTCCTCTGGCTTTGAGCCCCTTAGAGTTCCCTTAATGATTAAAATGGTCAATATGTGTTTTAGATTCTGTGTCCCTTAATTTAATTTTTCTTAATATTATTGTTGTTATTATTACCAGATATCCTTCCTTCTTCAATGAGTTCCCCCACTGACAGAAAGAATGAATGGTCAGGTTTAAGAAAAAATTTCTGAAGTCCATGCTTATAGAATTATTCACATCTCTCTTCACTCCCTCTCACCCTTTCTTTTCTCAGATACAGGGAAGGTAAATGATTAATCATGAAGCTGATTGCTAAAAACAACAATAACATCAAAATCCTTTGATTGTTTTTATTGTGCAGTAAATTCTTACATTTTAATGTTTTCTCAGTGTGAGTCACGTTCTATTCAAAACTAACTGCCAATTTCTTTCCAGATTGTAACTGTGAGGTATTACACTGGGGATTTATTTCGATTCTGGGATTTAGGTACCTGCCTTTTCCTTCATTGATTTGCCCCTGGCATTTCAGGTACTTATCTCAGCAGAATCATTGACTTAAGCTAAGACAACCACAACAAGCAAATGCGAAGCTACACACCCACACAGCAATTTCTGCCTGGCGTAGTACACGAATGACAAATGCTCTTTTGCCTGTTTATGCCAATCACCTACTTCTACTCATCAGTTTGAATGCTATCATCATTTTCCCTTTCATCAGGTAACTTTAACAACCTCTCCACTGCTGCAACAACAATTTAAACATGAATGCTCTCCCATCGGTGCTCAGACTCACTCTGAGTGAGCTAATGCGCAGCGGAGGTGTGAGTGGGTATACAAGCCTCAAAGATGATTTTTCTGGTAGCAGTTTTCCTCTGTGAGTCAGATTCTACATGAACTATGAGAACACAGACTGAAAACCCCTCCTCTAACTTGATTCTGTATATTTTCTCCATTTTTCCAGCTTACGGTTGTAGGCAGGTATCATTAGTGTCTGGAGAGGAGGTCATAGCTCCAAATGATGCGAAATACAGTAGTTGGGAAGAGCATCTGAAGTTGTTTACTGTCTCTAAAGAGAGTATTCAAATGCTGTGACATCCACTCATCAGCACCTACAAAGGAACTGCAAATGAATATCAGACATTTATCTTGAAAACTAGGTCAAAATTTGCCCCAAATACCGGTTTCTTAACCATGCTTGCTTGCTTGCTTTTGAAACATCCCTGGCAAGTAATAGGAAACATGATGAAAACAATGATTTTGCCTTCTCATGTGTCTAGCCCACTACCTATTTTCAAGCCTGAGGACTGTTCATCACCAGAATTTTGTTGCTCAAAGCCATCTTGATTTTGCATTTGAAAAACATTCACAGATGAAGCGAAGAAGCCTGTTTCCTGCAGTGAACACTCCTCTCTGTGCTACTTCCTTGTTTCCTTCATGGTGATTTTTCCTTTTTTAGGGGGACAGACAGCATTTAGTTGAGTATTACCATAATGTTTTCTAAAAGCACTTTCCATGATTGAAGAGGCCACTGCTGGATTCCTCACAAGCCCGCTTGGTAGCCTTGCAACAAGCTAAAAAAAAAAAAAAAAGTAAGATAATGAGAGAAATCTGCAAACTGAAATAATTCCCCGCGTTAATAAATATTTCAAGTCATCCCAGTAATGCTACAATTTTCTAAGAATACCCAGAACCTTTCATTAACGACCTCTGCTAATGCCTTTTACTGGCTGGAGTCGTTCCTCTCCGTCGCGCTAATGGCAGCATGACAGACAGGCCAATAATGGCAGCCGGGGGGGCTGCAGCCGGACCTTGCCGGGGAGAGCAGGCTGGGGGAGCCGGGCCACTCCCTCTGTGAGGGCCTGGGGTGGCTCTCAGCGGAGGATGTCTCTGCCAGGGCTGCTCAGTAAAGGAGTGGGGCCCACGGGACCATAGGGGTGGTCTGAAGAAGGGGAAAGCTGGGGCAGCCCATCAGCTGCTCGGAGTTATGTGGGGACTGAGCACACCCGGGGCCACTTCAGCGCAGGGGAACAGTGGGTGAAGGTTGTGAAAGCTCCCTCCTCCCCACCCTGGCTGCTGCACTCAGGGATATTGTCCAACATCTATAGCTAGCATTTGCCTTTGGGATTAATGTTCCCGCAGTAATATCTCCTAAGAACACAAGGGACTAGGAGCAGAAGTTAGCTATGTAAGAAGGTAAAAAAAAAAAATCCAGATTTTGGTAATCATGACCCAGTCACCATTTTGGTCCCTATATGCAGACAAATATTCTGAACACTTCTCATGGAACATTTCTCATGCATTTTTCTGATATCTGTTGAAAATGTAGGTTTGCTCCTGCCCCCATAGAGGCCACTGAGGGTGGAAAGTGTCATTGTCTAAGTGGAGAGGAAAAGGCTGCTGCTCTGTTTGATGCTCTGGGACACATTCACTTGAAGTAGATGGGGGGAGGGGAAGGCTGAGAGCTACAACAGCACCCTAAAAAGGCACCTGTCTGTCCCCAAGGCTGGCTGAGAGCCTGTCATCAGGATCTCTCACGCTGTAGGATCTCACTCTGTCACTGGCACAGAACTCACTGCAGGACCCAGCCTTCTCTGTGCCCCATGGAACATAAATAACTGGTGTCATTTTTGAAAGTGCCTTGCCCAGTTTTCAATAACAAACTTCTGGGGGAGACTTTGGAACCACCACTGATATTGGGACTGACAGCTCCACCCAAAAACACCTATACTGCCAGCCATTCCCTAGCTACTGTTTCCCCAAGGTAACATGGTCTGGGTTAGGTCATGCATGGCCATTGCAGGAGGGAGGTGGTTCTTGGGATTAGCGCTTGAGCTGAACCTGAGCATAAATTGAATTAAGTCAGCAGACTGATGGGGAGCAACAGTGATCTCTGAATTCTTGTTTGAAGCAAAAATGTCTAAGCTCCCTCTGTGTGCCAGAGACAAACATGACACTGATAGGTGAGTGGTGAGTAATGTGATGGTTAACATTTAAGAGACAAATATCATGTATGTTATATATGTTAAGAGAAGTTTTATAGACTTATGTTTTACCCCCTTGTGTTGTTACCATGGGGTGGCCTGGGTTTGGGACATTTGGGAAGTTGGCTTGTTACTGCAGCAGCACCTGACCTCCAGTCAAGATTTAAGGAAGTAAACTCCACCACTGAACAGCGAAGAAGGAGTCGATGGACAGAGCTTTGGGAGGGGCTAAAGGGTTAAAAGGTGAAACATCCGTTGTGTGGATGAGTACATGGTGGGGATAATCCTCTGCTCCCAGCACTGTAATATTTTCTCTATTCAGTCTTCTGTTGTATTTTTGATAAGATTTTAACAAACCTGTTAAATTTTTTAGAAGTGAGTACCATTTCTGACACCATGCCTAGCATTTTCCAGCACTATCTCTGTCATGCAGGAAATTATTGACAAACAACTCCAAGCTATGCAATACAAATCCACCTAGTGTGCACCTCACGCTGTAATGCCTTTCATCCATTCACAGTATCAGTGTCTTTTCAGACAGATGCCAAATGGTGGTTGCAAAGGTGGTTGTTTGGTTTTTTTTCATAGGCTTCTGGTGTGAACATCTTTTCTTGGAACCTCTGATGAAAAAATGTAGATCTATAGCTCAGCATGATCAGCTTTCTTACAGTCTTGCTTAGAAGCGAAGAATTTATAAGACCTAGTGAACTGAGTTTGTCCTCCATGTTCTCCTTAAACATGCACAATTAAGGGAGAAGCTGAAGAAGCAAAATAATGAAACAGGACAGGTACTCTTAACAGACACATCAAATATGCCTGACATCAAACTGAGGTGAAATCAGCTTTGCCTCTGTATTGCATCTTGAAGGGAGGAAGAGATTTCTAACCTTAAAATGACTGAAGGACATATTTTCTTCCTCTACACTGAATGACTTGGTGGCTTTGACAAGTACAGACAGGGCAGTGGCCAGCTACAGCGATTGGTAAGGAGCAGTAAAGGTGTGCAATCAGAGGTGCAGAGCTCACTCGCCTGGCTAGCATGTGATTCAAAACAGAGGGCCACATCTGCACATGATAAAACTGATTTCACTGTAACCCAAGGACAACACTGGTCTGTTTGCTTACAGGACATGGCCAACTCTCTTTCCCACATATTCTTGAGTAATGCACTGGAGACTATCACAGACTACAACTTCCACTGCAGCTTTGACTTAACACTTCGTAGTATACCACATCTGTACCGTTCAAAGAGAGGAACAAACAAGTCAATACAGGCTAAGTTCTGGTTAGCAAGTTTCAAATGTTCCACTTTTGGATATATTATCTAGAAAAAATACTACCTGTAAAGCCCACTGACGTGCCAAATTAAAGGATTTTTCTTTTTGATTTTGACTTTTGATATTAATGAATTGTTTTTCTTAAAATACTGCCCTTGATGAAGATTTGTTGTTACCTTGCAACAACTCTTGTCTGTAGTTTTTATAAAACATTGAGCTATAGCAGGCCCTCCACTGGGGAAGTTGAAATGTTTAATAAATGCACATAAACTAACCTCACCACTTACCCAAAGAACAGAAGAATAATTCTATGTTTCTGGTTTTACAAACAAGGACAGGGTCCTGAATGTGCCTGAATCAGTGGAAGGAGCAGCTCTGGTTGTGATTCCTGACTGCATCCCTTCCCTCTGGAAGATGGGCTCATTACTATTTGTCTTCCTGCATGCTGCTGTGATCCCAGGGACATTTGTCATCAAAAGAGGGATCACCTTCATGTCTAGCATTTCACAAAGCTGAGTCCAAATTTGGATCAACCTAAAACCATTAAAAAATAGCTTTTTTCAAATGGAATGTTTCCACTGAAAACTACTGGCATTTTCTAAAAACTGATCTAAATTCACTTCCAAATGGAATTAATGCTTTAGCACTTAAGAGAGATATTTGGACTCAACTAGCTATAAAAAGGCAAGTCCTTCTCTGACCACTGCTGAGTAATTCATGCATCTAATTTCTAAATTGATTTGTCTTAAATTACATACAGCTGAAGAAGCCAGAGAGCCAAAGAAATTCTGTTTTAGTCTAAAATCAGAAAGTCAAATTGGGATGAGACTGAGAAATCAAATTTCACCATCAAATCAGTTGATCCAAACTGTGCTTGCTTAAATTGAGTAAAAAAATAAATTTGTAACATAAAATGGAGTTCCTTAGAGAGTTTTTTATTAATGAAAATATATGCATTTAGGTAAGGGACTATGTGGAAGCAAACTCTCTTAAAGAGTTCTATTGTCAAGTTTACTCATTATTGAAAACGATAAAACTCTTTTGCATCAAAGGATCATGGTGGATGACACCTGTGATGCATATTCATCAGCTTTGGATGAAGCTTTGGACAATCAAGGTAATTTTCAAGCAAGCTGGTTTCTTAAGGAATAACGCAGATTCATTCAACACAAAATTTTTTGCAGGAAAGTGTCAGTTCTGACATTTATTTTTTACCCTTAAAAATTTTCAAATTGATTAAAAAAAAGTTTCAATGAAAGTATTTTTGTAATTACAGCATATTTCTGTTATGTTTAGAGAATTTCCCCATGTTGAAACACTTGTTTATTACTCCATGTTTTGAGTAATATAAGGATGAAAATTGTGTGGAAATATTTCAAGGGTTTTGAAGCAAAAAATTGGCAAAAATGAAATTTCTTTCTTAAAAAGCCCAAAGAAGTAAATAAGCAACCTCCAAAGCCCACCAAATCCCAGGATTTCACCTCTTGGTCTACAGATAAAGTAAGTTCTTTTATTTGTTTGTTTGCTGTTAAAAAATCTGGGTCAATATGTCTGCATTTAGCACATAAGTTAGTTTCAAAACACTGACTAATATTTCTACTGCTCTTTTTATTTTTTTTTCCCCAAAAGACTCTGATTAAGTTGTGAAAGAAACCAACGTCTCAAAGTTCAGCACCACAAGGAAATTACAGATGGTGCATCAAGCCCATGAGAGCCCCTCTAACAGAAGACAATGGGCCTGTAGTTATGAAAACACAATAAAGGTCTAAAAATTCCATTGTGAATTCCATAGGCTGTTCTCAGCCCTCCAACAAAAATTAGCATCAGGGAAATTTCTGCAGTTGAAAGCCTCAAGCCCAGTCTCAAGTTCTACTCTTAAATGTTAGCATCTGTGGTTATATTGTATAGTACTTCCAGAAGATCTCTCACTGAATAAATATGATCCATCAATAACATGTTACTTTTTATGCTGACCTGAAGCCTCACCTGGGTAATTAGAAGATGAGTTTGTGTCATTCAACCATCTTCTGTTCCATGGCAGCATCAGGTCACTTCCACCCCCTTGTGCACACTGGCACATTAAATTCCCATGAACTAGTTATCATAGTTTGCATCTCTCTTCTAAGAACAAAAGGTGGCCTGAGGCATGTTCTTCCATTGATGTTTATTGGTTTAGCATTCTTGGTCCCAAGAATACTAACTTTTAAAATATAGACACTTCAATGGCAAGCATAGATGACAGTGACATATGTGTTCCTGCTATGACCTTCATTTCTCTTAGCTTTAATACTAATTTTAGTCACAACTGAGCAGCTCCACTAGCATTGCAGGGGTGAGAAAGGCATAACCAAGACTGAAACAATCTTCATTTGTAACTGCCCTTCTCACCCTGGCACCTAATGCGAGTCTATTTTGTTTTCTATTTGTATTCTCAGCATCTTTAACCAACAACATCTGCATGCAACTGTTTGTGTTGTTAGGAACAGCAAGATGGCAAACACACAACACAGACTGTCCCTGTGGGTGAAAAGGACTTGCCTCTTCCCGAAGGACCTTGGTCCAGCTGCAGCATCCTGTTAACTGCATTGATTTTTGAGCTGCTGTCTGGGTTTCAATAGGATCAGACAGGATCCTTCCACACTGTCCTTGTGCCAGGGCTTGATTTGGTTTCCTGAGAGCCCAGGCATTCCCCACCTCCCTGGGCTGTCCTCAGAAGACGGATGATCCATGCCTGCACAATGACAGTGCAGTGACAAAATGGCCTCTCAACTCCCTCACTTTCATTTGGATAATTTGTTACTGTCCTTGTCTGTTTAGTGATGCATTTTATAGTGGCAGCTGATTCTTTCAAGCTTAATAATGCAGCCAAGCTGCTTTCTGACATTATCCCAACATAATCACAATAATCCCTTCTGTTTCCAATATAGGTCAAGTTCTCCCTGATTCAATAAAACACCATTTTTAAGTAAGCATTATTCATCTTAGGGTGTATTAGTCTGTTTCATTTTGGTAATTGGTCTCTATAATTTGTTGTTTGGTCTTTCACATTTTCCTTGCTCCTTAATTACCTAATCACCCTATGGATTATTGAAAAGCTGAATCCCTGTTAAATAAGGTGACCATATGCAGAAATTTCTTTGCAGTTTAATTTCCATTCTTTCAGGATTCAGAATTCTTGGAGCTGAGCAAAGAAGTGAGTTCTGATTTTCAATTATAGGCATAGAAAAGAACAGGAAATAAAGGCTCTCATTGTATTCAAATCTGAAATTGAATAGAAGTGGAAATAATTTTAAAAATAAATGGACTAACAGAGATGGTGTAGGGGGCACGGGGACTGGATATTTTATTCTATGGCATATGATAGCTTTTGGAATGTGGAAAATATCAGCAATGTTGGACAGGGAAACAGACAACTGTAGGTGTAAGGGATTGTACTTTTCTTTATTATTAGATGTATCTGAGCCCAGTCTCCGAAATGACACACATGCAAGTCAAAGAAATTTGCAGTGAACACATTAAAAATAAATACTAACCATTTTTTGTGACGATAAGTGGCTTTAGCCTATAAGGAGCCTCTCACCCACAGGCAGAGGCTCCCCAGCAGATGAGGGTCCTAAATGTAAAGACTTTAGGTTCCCAAGAAGCAGTTTTTCAGAAAGTTCCAAATATTTGCAGAAAGAATACATGATAAAAATTGGCCTGGTCTTCAGTATCTTTTGGTGGGTAGTAAAAAGTTGCAAAAAGAGGTTGTATTTTGTATCAAAAAATAAAATTTGTTTACAACAATAAAAGCTTAAATTCTGAATTTAAATTAGTTTATATGTTAAATACTTTATTCTGATTCTACTGAAATACTTAATAAAGTCTAAACATAAAATATAAATACATGTAGTACATGTACTGATAAATATATTATTAATATTTTAATGAGTCAAAATTATGCGAATGAAAACAATGCAACCTAAATTAAATTATCAAAACAAGACAAACCCAAGCTATTTATGTCTGTTCCCTATTGAACATGTGAAAAAAATTGGCATATTGCTGTGAAATATGGGGAGGGGAAAATCACATTTTTAGGGAAAATGGGTATATAGATAGTTTTGCAGCCACATTTCCAGCAGACATTTTTAAAAACCACTCTGCTTGAAAGTTTAGCTTATACAGTACAAACAGATGAATACTGAAAGTAATCACAAGTAATTATTATATATTATTTATTCTTGCTTGTATGCCCAGTGCTCTTACAGCTCCGTAGACCCAGCAGAAAGAGTGGTACCTTCCCAAGAGGGCAGCTGGAAGACTTTAATCTGTGACAAGCTTTCTACTCCTTCCAATAAAACAAATATAGAGCAGAGGTCTACCTTCTTATGTTCTGCAGAGAACTGCCAAATAAAGTTAATACAACCCTTGTCTGATTTGACATTTTTTGCTGGGTTGGCCTAGAAGAAACTTTTGCCACACTGAAGAGCAATTCAGGATGATGTGATTTCTCACACTGATTGAGTCTTTGACATGACTTCTTGAGGGATCACGTCTTTTGAAGATAACAATTTTATGTAAGTGTGCTGTGATTTCCAAGTGTATCCATGTGGAAAAAAAGGCAAGCTCCTCAGTAGCAGGGACAGCAATTAGGGTTGTGAGCTCCTGGAACAGCAGCCACTAGCTTTTAGTTGACTTAGAAGATGGCTGAAATCAGAATACGAGATGAAGTTGCTGTGCAAGAGGTGATTTTAAAAGTAGTCAAGGCATGATTCAAATAACAAGTGAAGTGGAAACACAACTGTCTTAAGGAAAAGAAAGCATTGAACTTTAGCTTTTCCCTAGCATTTAATGTTATGCACTCCAATTCATGGAGGCCCAAGAGACTTCATAATTTCTCCACTGTCTCTGCCTGTGTAGGGGAGCTTCTGCAAGCGTAATGGTCTCTTGATCTGGACACAGACAAAGTCTGACCCCAGGCACTGGAGGAGATGTAGGCAGACTTTTTCTGCTGTTTTGCTGCCATTTGTAATAGTGTGCATGTGGCTAGTGCTCCAAGGTATCCAAAAGTTTGTCTACAACACCTGTTAAATATGGAAGCTGGCTGGGTTACCAGGTCAGACTCATCCTACACAGACATATATACACAGAGAGCAGGAATACTCAGGTTTGCTGCATGCTTTAGCCTGTACCAAACATCTCCTTTGGGTGCACAGTGTGTCCTCAGGACTGAGCACACAGCAGCCCAGTCCTGCATGGAGCTCTGCTGAGGCTCAAGCACGTACCGCTGCACCAGTGCAGCCTGGTGCTTCTCAAGGCTTAGGGACAAGATCCACCGAGTTGTCTTTATTGTTCTCACCACAGGGAAAGGGGGCAGACTGCCAGCAAGACACAGTAGGTTTCCTCTTGTAAGATTTTCTGTCTATGGTGCCCAGAGAACACCATCAGGGGACAGTGAGGGCCATTCATTATCTCTGTGCAAGACCTCCAGTGAAGCAGCGGGACAAATCCGACACTTTCCAAACCCTGGGGAAACCTGCTGTAATTCTGCATTTTTCTGGAAAATAGTGTGGTGTTTGCTTTTGTTTGGAAGAAACTGCTTTTTTCCACTGCGACCTGTTTATATAAGAGGGCAGAATAAACCAGTTTCCAAAGATGCTATTCTTTTCTTCGGTGCTGGCTCCCTTCCCCCATTTAAGTCTGCTAATGAGTACATTTATCACATTTCCCAAATATTCTTTTGTAATTCACTGACTTGACCATTCTGGAAATTGCTACATTATGCTAAACAATTATTTTAAGGCAAATATCTGGGGAAAAAAAAAAAAAGACATTTATTTCCATACAGTTGTTCCTTTTTCTTCAGGCTTTCAAGATTTATTGTTTTCCCTAGATTGCAAAGTAACCAAGAGTAACTAACTAAAATCAAATCAATTATTTAATTAAAAATAATATATGAGGAAAAATAAGATTTATAACTGGAGAGAGAAACCTTACAGCCTTCATTCTGTCTAGTAACAATTTTTACCAAACTAATCAGGCTAAAACAGGTGAATTTTGATGTTCTTGGGGTGAACAGGGAAATATAAATACCTCTTTGACCAATGGTCATCTCCTTGTAAGGGACTGAAAGGATTAAACTATTCAGATTGCATAAAGCAAAAGTGTGCATCATAATCCCATAACGGCAAGAAAGATTAATAATGTTTGGAGCACATGAATTTTCACATGAAATATTCTAAGACAGAACTGCTGGAAGCCTCTTAAGACAACAATGGCTGTAAATGCATATATTACATGTAAATAACCTTGCTGTCAACAAACACAGGGAAAATTTTAATCAAAATAATTATTTTCATCTTTACACAATTTCAAAAATAACAGAAAGGGAACTGGGGACTTGTCTTCTAGTTTTGCATTTGTTGTTAGTGGTACTGTGTGCTTAATACAGGCAGCAGTGCAATAATCAGAATGAAACTGTTTATCCTACCAGCTGCTGACATTCACTCCTTGCCTCCCCATCTTCCTAGGCTGCACCTGGGCCCCTCTGATAACTGGTCCCTGGTGTAGTTGTGTGCTGAATAGCTACATCATTTCTTCTCTCACCTTTTTATCTCCTTCTGTCTCGACTGAAATGCCACCATTTTCACAATGGTGGCATTTTGATTATTTTCTGTTCTCATCAGGAATTACACTAAATGCTGTTATTCCTCACTGATAGTGTCTACTTCATCCGAATGTGAAAAGAGAAGTTGTATGGTCCACATCTTGGTCATCTCACTGCAACTTGGTTCTCTGTAGCTTCCTCTCATACACCTACCTGTTCTTTCTGAAGAAGAGCTGAGGAAGAAAAAGTTTGCATTACATATTTTCCTATGATTGTAAGCACCCTTGTTTCCTTTTCCATACTTTTGTCTCTGTTTTTGCGTGAGATTAAAGCACTTCAGTTCTGAAGTTCTCCACCTCATTATGCTCTAATCATCAACTATTATCCATGAAAGAGAAACTGATTATTTTTCTGACTGATTCCAGAAAACCACAGTTCACTATTCAGCATCCATGAAATAGGAAAGCAGAAGGCAAAAAAATAGCAAGAAAGGAGTAGAAAATAGAAACATCAATAAGTCTTTACCAAAGTCTGCAAGGCACTCACACCTAGAAGACTTCATTGAGCTTTGATTAATCAGTGTTTAAAGGGATATAGTGAAACTGGAACAAATACAAAATTACATAAAATAATATTTTAAAAATATGTAAATGTATAAATTTATGTTTACCACTGAGAAGATGAATGAGGAATAATTGCTGACTTTTTCTCACAGTACAAGAACTGAGGTACATCAAATGAAATGATCAGGTGACAGGTTAAAAAAAAGGAAATACTTCACAAGCTATTCTTATATTGTGGAATTCATTGCCACAGCATAGTGCAAAGGGCATTGAAAAAGCTGATAGTCCAAGTTTGCTCAAAAAGGAATCAGAAAAGTGATTGGAAATAAAGCCTACCAAGACCATTAGACAGAAAGGTGTAGTTACATCTCTTTTTGAAAATTCCTGACCATTATAATTTTTATTTTGCTTCCTTCCCTCTTGCTGGGACTCCTTTTATTTTCCTCTTCCCCTCCTGAAGGACACCATTCCTACTGTAATCCTCCCATGTCCTTCACCCCTTTCATAGGAATTCTTGGGTATTGACTTGTCCTAAAAACACATCATGATAAGACTTACACTTTTAGTGCATAAGTCTTCTGAAATATCAACTGGTTTTCCTAAGGTTTCATCCTTTTTTAGCATTTGCACACTGCTGAGAATACCTCCAGGGATGAAGAAATTCCAGCTTCATAATATCATGCCTACATCTCACAGACTTTCTTGTGGTAGCAGAGATCAATATGAAAACAAAAATAGGAGAAAGAAATAACAGGTGGATGGGTGCACTCTACATTCAGTATTGATCAAGGGAATGAGCTTTGCTTCTGAGTTAATGCAGAAAAGGTATGACAGTGAGGGAGATGTATGAAATCCTGACCAGAAGAGCTTTTACGGAAACAAGGCTCCATGCTCATGCTAGAGAGGGATGCCTCTGATGGAAGGCACAAAAATATGGCCCAGCATCTGTCTGGTGGCAGAACATCCATGTGGCAAGGGAGTGTGGCATCTGGCACTCTGTGTCAAGCAGCCTGACACACCCACCACCCAGTGGCAGCACTGATCTCTTCATTAACATGATGGGTGTGCACCCAGACACTCCCAGCCGCCTGTCACTGTTGGAATTACTCGTGCAGCCGGCAGCTGGCTCTCAGCTGTGCCTGAAGTGTCTTTCTGAAAGAATATGGCAGAGCCTTTGTGAAGGAAAAAGGGGCACACTGACAAATGGAGTTCCCCAATATGCTCAGTATACATCTTACGGCCAGATAAGGCTAATAGGGCTGAATATTATTGAATCACTGTTACCACCCCAGATTATGTGGCCTACCCTATTGATTGATCTCAGTACCTGCTGCAAACACATATCCTCATGAACAAGCAATTATTCATTGACGTGGCAAATTATAAATACATTAATGTGATGAAGAAATGGGCAGATTTTCCTTAATATATGAGTACACTGGTGCCAGACTTCTTTTGGTGGTGCTCTGGGACAGGATGAAGAGCAATGGCCATAAACTAAATCACGAGAAGTTTCAACTCAACATGAAGAACAAGTTCTTTACATTGAGGGTGGCAGAGCGCTGGAACAGATTGCCCAGAGAGCTTGTGCAGTCTCCCTCTCTGCAGATATTCAAAATCTATTTGGATATGTTCCTGTGTCACCTGCTTGAGGTGACCCTGCCTTGGCAGGGGGGTTAGACTGGATGATCTCCAGAGCTCCCTTCCATCCCTAACTATTCTGTGATTCCATGATTTTCCACAATTACAGAAACTCATATGTATGCCCTTATTCCTAAAGAAGTGCATATATACAGTCAGCTATTTTGTCAGTAGTCTTTACTTATAATTTTCTCTTAGTGGAATCAATGTGTCTTTACTTAAACCACCAGACAAAAGGTGCCCAGTACTGAACACATCTGTTTAACAAGCTTTGTAAGAGAAATCTTGCAGAATATATATTTGGAAGTACATTTTCAAGACAGCTAAATGCTGAAGTTTTTCTTCTAGATTTCAGTGTGCTTTTGTGTATTTCAAGATCAAGAAGATTTATGGGATTTGAGCTTGCTGAACTAGAAGAAAGGGGAGAGTGTTACAGCCAACAGCTGTCAATTTGACCTCTGCTCATCTTTGTAAAGTCTCTGCTTGGAAAAAAAGGAGTTGAAATTAAACAAAGATGGTTTAAAAGTATAAATCCAGCTACTTTCATCATACAGTATATTTGGGGCTATGAAATGATTGAACATTCAAAAATAAGCCTAGTAAATGTCCTTGGAAAATAATTATATCAAATTATTAATCTACATTAAATAAATTGGTTTGACTTGTACTTCAATTGCCTGCAGCAAATACCTACTTTACTAAGAAGTTCAAGGCTCCAGAGTAATGTAATTTACATACCAGTCTTTAAGTACTGCCAAGACTAATGTCTTTGGGAGAGGGGTGTAATACTCAGTGTGTTTCTGAGGTGTCACCTTGTTAGTAGGTGCTGAAGTAGTTAAAGATATCCAGGATGCAAATGTGGATGGGAAGTTTTCCTGGAGAAGACAGTTGTCAGACACCTAGTAGCAGTAACTGAGGATGGGAGGAAATTTTGACCCAGATTTTGCCTTCTTTCCAGAAGGCAAAGACATGGGTTACATAGGAAAATGAAGCCCCAGGAGTGACAGGTACAGAGTTACCCAGGGACATGTTTTGGTGTTTCAATGGCTGTTCAGACCATGCCTGTAATTGCAGTACGGCTTGAGAAGAAAGGCTGAGTCAACAGATCAGCACGATTTGCCCTCTTTAATGGGTAAGGAATCACAGTCAAAAGAGAATGTTCCCTCTGCAGTTGTAGCAATTCACTAATAAGGATGACCAGAGGAGAAATCAAGCCATGCAACAATTTTTTTAAGAGTAATTACTATAAATCCAAAAACTACAAGATGTTTTTTGTGTCACATAAGTCAGTCAGTTCCTAATTCCTCATTGCTCCACAAACACACACCAGGGAGTGATATTAATTTGTGATTTTTTTTTTTTTGTATCTTGAGCATGGCAAAAAAACCCAACAAAAACAAAAGAGAAAGAGCGAGCCACCATGGGAAAAGACTCCTAAAATCAAATGTCCTACCAGGGAAACCTTACAAGGAAGATGAAGTCCATGAGCCTATGCTTAGCTGAATCAGTGACAAAAACCCCCACTGGTCCTGATGAGACAGGTGGGCCAAATGGGAGACACACCAATTCAGGGCTGTGTGCAGAGGAAATGCAGGGGACCAGTGTGTGTCCTCAGCCTACAGTCAGCAAAGGAACCTCTCATCTATGAAAGCACATTTCCCAGACAATAGTTGTGCAAAATGGAGAAGATGAAGGAAAATGAAGCTGTTGTATAAATCAGGAGAATAACACCATATTTCCTTAAGTTGTTTGTGCGATCTCCTCCAGGGACTTATCTCACACATAAAACATTTTTGAAAAGGCAGGTGGCCCAAGTGAGGAAAAGTTAAACAGACATTGCAGTGCACAAATGAGCAGTTTGACAGCAAGCAGCTGCACTATTTTGTGTAATATCTATCTGAAGCTTCAATAACTCAGCTGGCATTCAGAAGTGTTTCTCTTTCTCTTTTATACTAGACTCCATGTTACAGACTAACTTTGAAAAAGTAAAAATTAAGTACCTGACAAATATCAATGTCCCTCTAAAATTTAGTAAACCCTTTACCCACTGTGGTTTTTCATCTGCTTCATGAAATTAAGCAGACTAGGACATGACACATGAAGCACAGACAGATTTATAGTGTTAGCTGAATTTCCATGAACATTCTGCTGCTTTCAGCAGACAGCTTTGCAAAAAAAAATCTCAAGAAAACTGTGCTCACCTAGCAGGATTTTACTTTTTTTTTTTTTTTTTT
>VYZP01043654.1:0-14908 GCA_013400635.1 Hypocryptadius cinnamomeus
TACTGTTTTCACCTATTTATTCTGAATATATGTTTGTACCTAGCCCTTAAAAGAATCAATAATGAAAAGTTTATAAATCTGAACAGGTTCAGTAATGGGGACAGCAACATATTTCCTTCTGTGGGATAAAGGGATAAAACTACCACTGCCTTGTGTCCAGATGAGGGAGATTATTTGTATTTCTGGTTCTATTCTGGGGTCTTCCAAGCAGTGGTACTATACAGGGAAGGTGGCCCTAGTCAATGCTTATGTGACTTGATCGAGGTCACTTTGTCTCTAGGCCAGACCTTCGGCCTCTTATCTAGAAGCATAGGCACAGCTTCTGGATATAATGTCAGCTCTGACTCAAAAGATGCTGCTAGGATCAGCAATGACTTTAGTCTAATTATATTGAGACAAAAAAGTCTGATGCAAACCCTAGTCTAAAGAACAGCTCCAAATGATTCTATTATTGAAATACTGAATCAGCAATAGCAACAGTGATAAACACACCGAGGCAAAGTGTATGGTAGACAAATGACAAAGACACATTACAAGTCTAAAAGCACTTGCCAACTAAAAATAGGCGCAGACACTGCATTTATATATCTTTGGGCTGACTCTGGCATTCATGTGGGATAAAACTATCTTCAGATGCCTCTTAATTACATCCATATAAGTTCTCTTTCTTGGAACTGTTTGTAAATTCAGTGGGGTCTACCCAAGCACATAAATTATGGCAGAGATGGAAGATCATACTGTAAAAAAGAATGTTCCCCAAAATGCCTTGCAGTACTCAATGATACCCATAAACTGTGAGGGAAAAAAAAACCCAACCAGCAACCTTCAGACCATGAAGAAAAGACAAAACAGATGCAGGGCTGTGATCCAAAATGCAATAAAAATCTGGGTAACACCTTTCATGGAGAAGGAAAGTTGTGGTAAGGAACAAAACAGGGGGCACTGCTTTACAAGTAAGGGTCTCTGGCTAGTCTTGATTCACTTTTCCTAATTCTATGCTCAGTCCAAACCACTTTCACCATAAAATGAAATAGGAAGCCTCTGTATTTGGTATTGTCAGCTAAATTTGTTTTTTTTTTTAATATTTGATAGTATTGGAATAAAGATTCTTGAAATCTCTCTCACTACAGAGTTGACTGACAGCCCCCTAAGTGCTGTGCCTTTTATAGCGTAACATAATTGACAACCCTTAGGTAGCTGGCATATGCAGTCTATGAAATGAAGTGTGCTCATTCCACATCTAAAGAAAAGTAGGTGCAATGAAATAGCTGTTGTTATTATTAGCCTTTTAAAATAGAATTTATGTGTTTGCATTAAAGAAAGCATGACTTCTGGATATATCAGCCTCAAGCCTTTCAATAGTGATGAGGAAGATCAATGCAAAACAATTTCTGTGTCAAAAAGCACACACATGTCATAAAATATCTGGAAATTACTTAACTGGAACAGAGTTAAAATACTGCTGAATTGTCTGCATTTTTAACATTCATTTTGGGTTTTTTTTCAAACACATACTGATCAGCTTCTGAAACACAAAGCTTTCTGCCAAGACACTCTTCTCCAGTGCTCTCCCTAGACAAAAACTCCAATTTTTTGTTCAACACTGGACCTGGGTATTCCTAAACATCCCTGGGCACGAAGGCAAGCCAGCAAGTGCTCCTAGTTAGGCTCTGAGAAATGTTCTTGGCATGTGGATACTGTAACATCCTGAGATTCTGTCACCCAGTCAGCCCCTGTTGATTGCTGTCCCTTTTGGCACATCTGCCAGAACTTCAGCCCAAGTACTTAAAGCTTAAGGAAGAAAGGCACAGGGGAAAGAGAACAGAAAACACTTTATAAAAAGAATAACTTTAGTTAAGAATTCCAAAACAAATTTACTCTTTTATTTCTGTTTAGGGAAAACATAAAAATGTAGGCATCTCTGCAGAAATGGATTTGGATTAGGGCATTCTGCGAAGTTTTAACCCTCCTACAACCATTTGCTTTGTCTTCTGATGGATGGAGCCCCCCATCTCTGCTGCAGGTTAGTTTGTTTGTGGTAATCACATATCCTCTGAACAGAGAGAGACATGGCTGTCCCAGGATTTTCCTGGGAAGCTGTGAGAAGCTGTGAGAAAGCTCAGAGAAATAATGAAAACAATTATATCTCTCTTTCTCTAACCGTTGTTTATAGATATGATTCTCCAGAGTGTGCCATTCATAGTTCACCAATAGTGTGAGAAAAGATTCCTAAAGGCCAATCAGGTCTTAAGTCCACCATTGTTTCTATAAGAATTGTAGATTTCTAATAATAAAGTACCTTTTCATGCCTTCTGATGATAGAGTCTCTGTATCACCTTTGTCTGTCCCTAATGCCCCTACAGCAACATTTGTTCTGTTGTGAGGCAGCAGATCTTGCTTCATCAAGTTCTGACCTCTTCTCCTGTGTGAGTTTCTCTCATTTCTAAGCCTGAGACACACTCTTCAGCTCATTACCAATGAGGAGGCTTTTTCTCTGTATACCTGCCCTGTCTTTATACCTCATCATAGTCTACAACTTCCTTGTGAGGGGACGAGGAGGGGCAGGCACTGATCTCTTCTCTCTGATGACCAGTGACAAGATTGGAGGGAACAGCTTGAAGCAGATGTGCCAGGGGAGGGTTAGGTTGGTTATTAGGAAAAAGTTCTTCCCCCTTAGGCAGCTGGGCACTGGAACAGGCTCCCCAGGGAAGTGGTCACAGCACCAAGCCCGACAGAGTTCAAAAAGCATTTGGACAATGCTCTCAGGTACATGGTGTGACTCTTGACAACGGTCCTGTGGAGGACCAGGAGTTGGACTTGATGATCCTGATGGGTCTCTTCCAACTCAACATATTCTGTGATTCTGTAAGGACTTATCACTGGTAGAGTGAAGCCATCAGACTCAGTGGACCTTTAGGCTGCCCCAGACCCTTGCCCATTTTCGGACTGCTTCTATGAGGCAGTGAGCTGCAGAGCCATACATCTCCAGCACTGCCACCGGGATACCTGTTCCTCAAGCAACTGGTTTTCACACTACCCACACTAGTAACCTGAACTCATGCTATCCACAAATCCCATCTCTGATTACAAAAGAACACCCCAAATCTCACTTCAGGATTGTTTGCATGTAGGCTGGTAGCATAAGCAATCAGCAACTTTGGACTGGAGCTCAGCCCTAGGTTTGTGCTTTAGAATTTGCATATACTACAGATGTGCCCCTCCAGCTGTCCCCAACCCATTCATGTGACAGGCTCAGCCTGGTTTCCTTATTCTGCTTTCAGTGATTTTTCACTTCAGAAACCTCAGCCCCTCACAGAGGCAACCTTTTCTTTATGTCAGGCCATCCTCAAAGACAGCATTCCAAAGCTTTGAATAGTCCCAAATGATATGCTTACCCCTCATTATCTAAGTCTAAAAACAAAAGCAGGTAATGTGTTGCAGGCATCAGTCCCCAGTTCTGTGATTGCACAGAGCATGAATAGCAGGTTATACAAGGACATGGGTAATCAGGCTCACAACTGAAACAGGTCCCCAGAGCAGAACATTGCCCAGCTGGGCTCAAGAAGGCTATCCCTGCCATACAAGTGACTAAAGTTCCTCAGAGGGCTTAGTGAAGCATTGGGGTAGTTTGCATGCATTAGGTAAGCATCTACAGTCTGTCAACTAAACACAGAGACAGAAACAGAAGCCCTTCGGAGTTAATCTCGGTATAAGTAGATTAAACATGGTTTTCTTGCATTTCCTTCCACCCCTGCCTTAACAAATTTTGACAGAGGGATGGGGTGCAGGTGGTTGAGCATGTAAATAACCTCTGCTCATTTTTATCCTACCTTTATTTGTGCTAAAAACTGATTTTGAACTGGCAAACCCAGACCCCTGCCACCAAAGCAGAAGCAGGATCTTTCCTGCTAGAAGGAATCTTTCTGGAACATGCTAGCCATGCCTACCACAGAAGTACATTCCCTTCAAAGCATACCAAGTTATATCTACATGCACTCCTGATCAGTCTAGAAAATGGTCACTCAGGGATCTCTGTACAAGTATCTCCTAGGGGTAAGCAAGCACAGGCAAACTCTTTGGCAGAAGCAGGATGGTTGGGAAATACACCTGAAATTTGTGCAAAAATCTTCCACCTTGAAGGAGCAGCCATCAGTTTCTAAGGGCTGACAGCTCTAATGATCCAAGAGAAACACAACATAGCCCTTAATTGCTGGACTTCACATACACCACAGTCTCTATTCAGCAATATGCAAGAGCAATTCTGTAACCTCCAGCTGAAACCATGGGCTGTATGAACGCCAATGTCTTTGAAATCATGCTCCAGATTGCAAACGCATTTAGGATTTTTTTCACAGTGAGCATAGGAGTAGAAAAATGTAGGAAATCAAGGAAGTTGTATTTACATCAACTAGTTACCAAGAATAAGTGGGCGATATTTTATAGGTGGCCTGCTCCTCAAGCTTAATTGGTGATTAATTATACGTGGGGAATAAAACCCATTCACTCCAGCGGTGCTTTGTTTCTGTAGAGCTGACAGGGGTGAGAAGTAACAATTGCTGAGCACAGTGAGGACTGAAGAGCTCCTCTGCTGCTGAACAAAGCCGAGCTGCAGGGCGACAGATGGCAGATGGGATTCACCATAGGCCGCAAAGAGGCCATACTCATCGCTGGCATTCTCCACCCCTTCAGCTCTGCTGGCTGCTCCAGAAGGTGGGTCAGTGGGACTGTGACCCTGAACCAAACCCCTTTTTCTCTTCTGAGAAACAGCTAGCAGCTAAATGCCATCCCAACACACCCTGTGACAGAGAGGGTGACTGCAGTTCCCAGCGCCTGGCCAGGTGTGCACAGGAGAGACACTTCACTGCTCTCCTTCAGTGCAGTGTTCATGGCAATCATTTGCATGTATCCATCTCAGTAAAACTGCTGATGTTTTCACTTTCACAGCTGGCAACTGCAAGAATGAATGTACCTTTCTAGGCAGCTCCTCCTTGACCTCCCCATGTGGATGACTTCCTTTGCCCACGGCCAGTTTTCTTATAACCTCTCTTATAACCTAGAGAGGAAAACATACTTTCATCTGCATGGGGGGAAGCAAGGGCCATCTATGAAAAACTTAACAGAAAAATAAACCTGAAAAAGCAGAGATTAATTTCCAGAATTTCCTCTCAAATAGTAACTCCTCTTAAAGAGAAGGTTCCTATAAGTCTAAAGAAAATCTTCTTAAATTCAGTTTTAAATTCATTTCCACTTCTCCCATGGTAGGAAAAACTACCGACAAAATCCAATCACCTATAAGGGTATATCCTATGTAACTCAGAGAAACTAGGAACATTCTCAAGCTCCAAGGTTCAGCATCCAGAGACAGTCATCACCTTGGGAGATGACAGGATTGACACCAGCCTCCCCTCAGCAAGAGATGACTGCTGTGTCTCTAAAATATGTCATCCAGAGAATGGCAACAGAGCTGGTGAAAAGTCTGGGGCACAAATCCTATGAGAGGCACCTAAGGGGGCTGGGGTTGTTCAGCCTGGAGAAGAGGCTGCCCAGGGAGGACCCTCTCACTCTCTACAACCGCCTGAAAGGAGGCTGTAGCCAGGTGGGGATCAGCCCCTTCTCCCAAGCAACCAGCGGCAGGACAAGAGGACATGAATTTAAGCTTAAACCACCAGGGGAGGTTTAGGTTGGACATTAGGAAGAATTTCTTCCCAGAAAAGGTGATTAGAAATCGGAACGGGCTGTGGGGCGCGTGCTGCGGCTGTGCCGCCGCTGGGGCGCGGGGCCGCGCGCGCAGGTGAGAGCCGGGCGGGCGGTGAGGGGCCGGGAATGGCCCCAAGGGAATGTCCCCAAGGGAATGGCCCCGAGGGAATGGCCCCGAGGGNGAGTGCCATGGTCCAGCTGGCACGGCGGTGATTGCCACCGGTTGGACACGATAACCTCAGAGGTCTTTTCCAACCTAGTTGATCCTGCGATTCCTTGATTACTTTTTTTTTTTTCCTTTTTCCCCATCGGAAAAATCCAAACAAACCAGTTCAGGGCTAAGGTGAAATCTGTTTTTGTTACAAATCTCCAGAGCAGTGCTGCTGTCCCAGACACGCTGCAAGTCCCAGCCGCTGCGTACTCAAACAGGAGTCCTGCTTTCAGCGCCGTCCCTCCGAGACTGGAGGCCGCGCCGAGGGTCTCCTGCTGAGCTGGTGGCCACTATGAATGCAACTCCAGGTAAAAGCCACCACTCTCCCGACGGGGCTGGATTTCAGGAACGCTGAGGCGCCGCTCAGCCAAAATCAGCGCCAGCTCCGAACCGTGGCCACAGGCTCGGCCGGTGCAGCAGCGCGCAGGCGCGGCCCGGCCCCGCCCGCCAATGGGAGGGCGCAGCGCCGCGGTGATGGCGGCGGCCGTGGGGCGCGTGCTGCGGCTGTGCCGCCGCTGGGGCGCGGGGCCGCGCGCGCAGGTGAGAGCCGGGCGGGCGGTGAGGGGCCGGGAATGGCCCCAAGGGAATGTCCCCAAGGGAATGGCCCCGAGGGAATGGCCCCGAGGGAATGGCCCCGAGGGGCGACATTGCCTGGGAGGCCCTGGTGTGCTGCTGCCCCTGCTCCTGGGCCGGCGGGGCTGAGGCAGCCCTGCGTGGGGAGTATCGGGGTCTGGCGCCGCGTTCAGGCCGTCTTTTCCGCGAGCTGTGTTTGTTTCCCTTGATGTGGAGCAGAAGAAGCTTGGTTAAGCCTAGAATTAACAGAGCGGTATATAGAGCAAAGCCAGCGCAAAAGATGGTAGTTTTTAGGTTGATAATTTTGAGTGATAAACACGAGAAGTTCCACCTCAACATGAAGAAGAACTTCTTNCCCGACGGGGCTGGATTTCAGGAACGCTGAGGCGCCGCTCAGCCAAAATCAGCGCCAGCTCCGAACCGTGGCCACAGGCTCGGCCGGTGCAGCAGCGCGCAGGCGCGGCCCGGCCCCGCCCGCCAATGGGAGGGCGCAGCGCCGCGGTGATGGCGGCGGCTGTGGGGCGCGTGCTGCGGCTGTGCCGCCGCTGGGGCGCGGGGCCGCGCGCGCAGGTGAGAGCCGGGCGGGCGGTGAGGGGCCGGGAATGGCCCCAAGGGAATGTCCCCAAGGGAATGGCCCCGAGGGAATGGCCCCGAGGGAATGGCCCCGAGGGGCGACATTGCCTGGGAGGCCCTGGTGTGCTGCTGCCCCTGCTCCTGGGCCGGCGGGGCTGAGGCAGCCCTGCGTGGGGAGTATCGGGGTCTGGCGCCGCGTTCAGGCCGTCTTTTCCGCGAGCTGTGTTTGTTTCCCTTGATGTGGAGCAGAAGAAGCTTGGTTAAGCCTAGAATTAACAGAGCGGTATATAGAGCAAAGCCAGCGCAAAAGATGGTAGTTTTTAGGTTGATAATTTTGAGTGATAAACACGAGAAGTTCCACCTCAACATGAAGAAGAACTTCTTTACATTGATGTTGGCAGGGACTGGAGTCTCCCTCTCCGGGGACCTTCCAAAGCCACCTGGAAGCATTCCTGTGTTACCTGCTCCAGGTGGCCTTGCCTTGGCAGGGGGGTTGGACTGGATGATCCCAGAGGTCTCTTCCAGCCCTGACAATGCTGTGATTCTGTGAATGGTGTTTGGTCAGCAGGTGAGTAGATCACGAGGCACAGAATCACAGAAAGATTGGGGTTTGAAAGGGTCTTAAAGACCACCTAGTTCCACCCCCCGTGCCATGGGCAGGGGCATGCCCCACTAGACCAGATTGCACAGGGCAAGTCTCTGAATACCTGCAGTGGAAAGAGAAATGTGCTCCACAAGTGAGGTAATTTCTGATTAAACAGAGTCATTTTGTTTTGGGGGGTAGGGGTGTTCATCTGATTGCCATTTAATTAAAAAGCTTAGTTGCTGTCAGTATTGTTTGTGCAGTGGTATTTGATACACCTGTATATATATATTTAATCAGCGAGCAGCAAGTGGATAAAAAGGCCTAGTGGTAATGCTTTCAAGTTACAAAGTAATTGAGGATAATATGGGCTGAAGAACTGTTGGTGACTGAACTAAGCCAAACCATGGGGTAACAGAAGAAAGATGCAGTAAGAAAATGAAATGTAATACCGGAAGGAGCAATTTTAGCTATTTATATTGGTTACATCTAGATTAACTTTACTCATTAGAGATAAAGACCTGGTGCCCGTGTGAGTAGTTCTTTATGCAGCAGTCAGGAATACATGCTCTTAAGGTGTGCAAGGAATGACAACGAATAAAGCTGAAAATATTCTAATACTTGATTTCATTCTCAGTTGGAATAGTTTGTGTTGCTTTTGTTGTCTTTTGTCAAAAGTATGATTATGACAGTAACTTGGTTTTCAGGTGAGGCACATCCTTAAGTTTTAAGATTTGTATTGTAAATGAGAGAATGTTCTCAAAGGAGCAGTCACAGAGGAAGGTAGGACTGGAAGGGGCCTTGAGCGATCATTTATCTATTCCTCTCACCCCAGAGAGGGGATCAGTACCTAAGCCTGTGGTTATACACAAATTGTCTAGCTGTCTGTGAACCAAAGAATGTGAAGAGAACTAATGGGAGAAAGGGCCCAGAAACCTTAGAGACTCTTCTGTCCATTAGTTGTAGTTAACTTGTGGAACTGTTTGGTGAGAATGTTCAGGATGGCAAGCGTTTATGTGAATACAAAAAGCAAGTTGAGAAACTTGGAAGAACATTCCACTGAGCACCATTAAAAAAGAAGATAGTGGCATGCCTGAACTACAGATTGCTGGAAACCAGGCAAGTGCCTTGGGAAAATTATCACTAACTGTTTGTCCTGTCCTTGTGCCTCTCCTACAGGCTGTGTTTGCCAACAGGGTAGAAGTTGATGTATCCATGTTCTGACCTGCTATAACAGTTTCTTATGTTAAACACTTACCTGTCCTGACTGTTTGGAAATTTTTTTATGATGCTTGTCCTGAAAATACCATGTAGTTATTTAGTTCATTACTTCTTGTCTTAGTGGGAGAAAATGTTTGATTTCTTGACTTTAAAGTTTCTTGCATCAAGAGGCAAAATGGAAGAGGAACTTTGTAATTCCAGTTCCCTTAGCATTGACTGAGCAACAGGTGTAGTTTCCTGTTCTTCCAATCAGCAAACGGCAGAGATGTAGTGCTAGTTATAAAGAAAAAAGGGTCTAGCTTGGTTGCTATCTGTCATTTACTCCGATGTGATTGAATAGCTATTCTCAGCAGAAGAGTTCAGAGTTCCTGTTTAATTTGATTGGGTTGAGTACTTTATCTAAATCACTGTGGATGTTATATGTATCAATATCAGAAAGAGATTATGCTACTTTGGTGACAGGCTTTCAGAACTACATACTTGAAATGAAAGAGAAGCCTTTTTTGCAGTTGTTAACTAAGATACAACTGAAAAGCCTCTTAGTACCTGAAAATTTGAGCCTAAAACCAACCAGATCTGAATTCTATTCCCTGTTATACACATCTGACTTTTGCTAATGCATTGATGCATTTAGAGCTGTTTTTTACTTCCCCACGATACAGCAAAACTTAATATGTAGATTTGGTTAAACATGCACAGAAAGCAGGTTTTCTGAGCAGGTGAGATGCAGTTCTGTGGTTATCTGCCAAAGGACTTAATGTTGGAAAAAAAAGGTTTCTTCTGATGAAATACTTTGTGAAATCGAGTATAAAAAATAGTATCAAATCACTTATGCATATTTGCTGACATCTTGTGATGCTTTCCGTTGTGTTTTGCAAAATGCTTCTGAGACATCAGTCTGATACTGGTTCACATAATTAGTTTGTAGGCTAACTAAAATCTAAGATTATATCAATGTTGTTTTAAATAAATCAATTAAAACACATTTTCGTGAAACAGTGCTCTAGAAATCCAAAACTCACTTACTGAGGAAAAAGCAATTCTTTAGAAATTGGGATGGCTCTAGCATTTATATTCTGTATAATTGCTATGTAAAAAATGTTTTTTCTTGTGCTACAAGTACGCAGAGGACTGTCTTGCATGTCTACTGGGTTCAGTAGCTGCAGCTGTGCCCGTAGCTGGAGTATTGGACACTTGGCAGCTTTAGTCCTGCATGCTGATGTGGTTATACAGCTCCAGTTCCACATCTCTTAGTGAAGTCCTACCCCAGACTCATACCCCAGCTTCTTGGTACAAATTTGTTTGTGCACTGCATGGTTTTTGAAAAGGAGGTGGTTGAAGTCTGCAGCTTAGAGCATGAAAGAATCATGAAAATGGTGCAACAGTATATGTGCCGTGTCATTTTGTGTCATCTTCTGCCTCTGTAACTGTGTCTTGTAAAACGAACAACTTTTGGGCTTGAATTTAAATCTTCTGACTGGACTTCTTCCAGTCCACCTTTCCTCTCATTACAAAAGTACAGGAAATTTGACTTCTCTGTTTGTTGGTTGGTTTATATCCGTGTAACTCCAGTGAAGCAAAATGAACAGGATGAGTAAACACAGTCCTAGTTACTTCTCTTCTTGGAAGAAAATAGGCCAGAGAAGTTGAAGTTGTCTGAAAATGCTAATTTTTTTTCTAAGGCAAATTTAACATAAGCTGATTTTCTATAAGTTTATGGTCTCCCTGTAAAGTCAGGATTTGCCAAACAGTTTTAGTTCTAGGTTGTTCAGAAAGGAGTTGGGAAGGAAGGGTTAATCACAATGAGTTGTGTCCAGAAGTAAAGGCTTTTCCTTCTCCCATGTTCTGGTGGAAGAGCATATTATTTCATGACCATTGTTAATAAGCATTAATATTATTTTTAAAATGCTGAGGCTGCTGTCTTCAGTAATGCTTTATGAAATGTGTGAGAAGTGAATGCAAACCTCTGTGGTTTCTTCTACAAAGTAGAGGAGCATGCTTTCTTGTTTGACTGAAATGCCAGAAGCATTTAGCTGTGCTTTGCAGTTTCTGCCCATGCCACCCATGAAATAGTGCTCTTATCCCAGAAGAGGTACCCAATACAATAGATATTAATTTACATAAGAGGCTGTTTTCTAATTATGAACAGTTTGTGTGTCCAGGGACTTTTGATTAGTGACGAATTGAAACTAGGGAAGAATATGAATAGCTTGAGGGAAGAACGACAAAAATGAGAAAATTACAATAGAAATTGACAGGAATAAGATGAAAGCAATCTTTTTTGAAGTATTCTGTTTAAAGCATACCAGAGAGAAAGCTATTTTGGGCCAAGTAATAAGGAATCATATGTTCATTAACAAGAATTACAAATAATTAGTTACTATTAAGACCGGTTAGACAGAAGATGAATTGAATTCTTTCCTGAGGAGTGACTAGGAGAGAAGAATAGGGAATACATGGAGATACCTTTGCTTTCCTCACTGCTTTATAAGGAAATCACCAGAGCTTTGCCTGTGGAAAATGTGTACATTTAAAATTTTGATTATTTTTCTTTTAATTCTGTATATGTCAGTGTTTCCTCACAGAAAACATGAGTAATAAAAGAATAAGGAAGAGACAAACCAGGATTAGTGCTGCATGCAATATACATAAGCTATGGAGAAAATGAAGCAGCAACAGGCTCTTCTGCAGCAAATTCTACCTTAGACCTGTTTTAAATCTTTTCTAGTACAGGTATATGTTACTTTCCTGAGGTTCATAGCCTGAGGGGCAAATCTTTGTCAGGTAAAAGCATAGAGGGTCATTCCTTTCTGACTCATGTGATCTTGTTCAAAGATTACCTTCTATATCAAACCTGGTGGAATTCATGGGACCTATCTTGCAACCCAGACATGGGCTGTATACAGGTTTAAGGGTGTGTATTGTAGTCTTCATTTCAAATTGAAATTTCAAGGTGAGTTGTTATGTTTTGTATATTGAACACTGACACAGGCATGGATGGGTAAATTGGTCATGGGCAGCTTTACATATGTGCAGCAAATTAGATGAGTTGGATCAGTCCATCCTGGACTGCCAGATGTCCAAAATACCAACTGGTTTCTGTGAAAGTACAAAGAAAAGCTGTGTCTCGCTTCCTGTTAATGTAGGATTTGACCATGTAATGGAGAACACCAAAAGCTTCTTGTTACAGGAGAAGTTCTCGTAAGCTAACTGATGTTGCTAACAGAAGGTACAAATTTGATCTGCTTTTCTGTTTGCCTTGCAAATACATTTAATGTAATCTTGTTTTGATGAGACATGTGTTTGTATTGTTGTGGTTATAACTGGGTATTGAGATTACTGTTGTATTTGTGTTACTTACAAGAAGGTAGCAAGTATTTTATTTATATCAGCTGAGCTCCGAAGGGTGAAATCCATCAAAATTCTCAGCAGTTGTGCTTTGAAGACAATTCTCATGACTTAGAGTACACTGAATAATTTTGAATACTACCTTTGTTCTGTTCCTTGTAATCAGAACCCTGACTATTTCACGTTGATGCATGTGTTTGGTTTTTAATGTTTTGCTAAAAGTAGACTGAGGCTGCAGCTCCCAGAGCATCAGGGGCAGTTTAATAATTTGCTCAAGGAAATGAGGGTAAAGAAAGGACTCCCCCTCTACGTTCTTTCTCCTAGTTGAGTGTTTCAGCCACCTTCCTGTTGCAGCTTTGGTAATTCTCTGAAAAGTGATCTCTGAACTGCTCAGACTTACCAGTTCAGCTGAGAATTGCCTGCTTGATGAAGTAGAAGTTAAGTGTTCTGGTCCATGTAGGCAGCTGAGTTGGCTTGCAGAGGAGTCCTGTGCCGGAGCTGGCATAGGGCAAGTAAAGGGAGTGGAGCAAAGAATGCTGGCAGGGGTGAACGGTGCCATGGGCGCTCTTGCCTTGTGAGGCTGCACTGTCTCCTCACAAAGCCCAGCCGTGGCATGTTGAAGGGATGGGGGTGAAGTCTTTCAGGGACTGTGTGATGAACAAAACTTGGCATTTTTCTGAATTAGAAGTGGTTCTTTTTCTGTCTTTGCTTTTCTGTCTCACATTGCTTTCTTTCTTGTGATTCCCTCCCTCCCCCCACCCACAGAAGACCACACAAATAATCAGTTCTCATTCAGTTCGTAGAATAGTTAAGCTGCCGAGAACTTTAATAGTAATGTTGAAGTGCCAAAATAGTGCATAATATTGACACTAGGCCAGAATTGAGACATTACAGCTCTGTCAGTGAAGCTCCTGTTTGTCTGGCAGAAAGCATCAGTGAAATTAGTCATCTTAGCAGCTAATTGTCTTCGTAGAAGTGAGACCAAACCTGTGTGCATGAGAAGATACTTGTCCTCCGAGTTGTGAAATGAGCTGGTACAGTGCTCAGTAGTATTGGCTGCTGGACTACCCCACTAGTTTTCCAATTGGTCTACTTGAGACAGTGAAGTAGCTTAAGAACCATTCTGGCACCACAAACAAGGAAGGAGCATGCCTTGGCCTTTCCAGAGCTTTTAGCAGTATTTGGTCAGTGGCTTCTGAAAAGCCACTAGACAGCTGCCCCACATATTCTTACCATACTTTGTTGTGGTATGCCTTTAGGTGAAGGCAAAACCTGCTTATTTGCTGGTGGTTTTTGTTTTCTTTTGTGATGGGATCTGTTGATCAGTGCTGTTCCTTGCTTTTGCTGGATGTTCCTGACTTAGGATACACTATGTTTCTTTCCATCAAAAAAATCTGCTAAATTAATTGTAGTATGTGAAAATGTAAAGGTTTTAGAATGTGTTTATCTGTTCATGGACATTAAACCATTGGAAGAAAATGGTTTAATGAGTCATAATGCTTTTCCTAACTTATTCCTGTGATGTGTTGAATCTTGTTACAGGTATGAGTAACTTGCTATAGTATTCATGTATTCTTTTTATTTAGAGCTCACTATGCCAGAAATGTAAAATAAATCTCACCTTTTTTTTTTTTTTTCTGTTAGACATTAAGGCTGATCTGTACCACTACAGCAGTTCAGAGGAGAAATGTAGGAGCCTCAGGACTTGAAAAGTACACGGAGGAATTTATTAAAAAACAGATTGAAGAGTTCAACCTAGGAAAGAGACATTTAGCCAACATGATGGGAGAAGATCCAGAAACTTTTACCCAAGAGGATATTGATGTAAGTACAGTTGCTCTGTTGGAGAAGTAATTTACTGTAGAGTTTCAGATATTGAAAGCACTTTACTTCAGCATGAGCCCCTCAGCTCTCTGTGAATTTTAATCAAACTGTCAGAATAAGCAACAATGCTGCTATACATTGCAAACATTGCAACTGTGACTGTGAATAGACATTCTACTCTACCATGTGAGGTCGGACATCCCAGTATAGAGCTGTATACTAGATCTTGTTAAAGCACAGTAGGTTCGTTTTAGAAGTGCTAATGGATAATCCCCTTGATCTCAGGTTATGAGAGGCACTGTAAAGGTTTATGTAGCATTTCAAAATGTTTACTCACAATTTGACCTGCTGTGTATATTTAGGGTTTTCTTATGTGATATAGTGGTTGCTGGTAATGTATATTAAATTTTATAGGATATTTTATAACCAATGCACTGGTTTAGCTTGAGGATTTTAATGTAGATGTGAATTTAAGCTCATATCAGTATCTACAAACATACTGTTTTATTGTCATTCCCTCACATGACTGGCAGATGGGTGGCCTCCTCTTTCTCTCTGTCATTTAGGCTCATGTAAAGATAAGCTCCCTTTCACTCAGAAAGGGAATGTTGCATGGATGTCTCTTTTTTTTTCTTTTTTTTTTTTAATGTCTCACCTGGCCTTCACTTCTGTCACTTCTGTCTTATTTTATCATACATCAGAGGTAGGAAGGAGAAATGTCATTTGGTGACATTCACTCTTAGGTGAAGCTGCGTGAAGTCTCATGGCTGAAGTTTTCTTTGCACAGCAGCAACACTACTGCTGTAGCCAAGCTAGCCCAGTGTGCCAGCAGGGCTCTTAGGATAGAGGTAGTGATGTGTAAGTGCAAAGCAAGAGGT
>VYZP01043655.1:0-11101 GCA_013400635.1 Hypocryptadius cinnamomeus
TATTACAGGTCGAATTATAATTTTCTGTAGGAAACAGTAATTTCCTGAACTTTAAAAATCTTCCCAATTTCTTATAATCATTTTTCTTGAAATTGAAGTAGCAAAACCAGGGATTCCACAAGGACAGATAGAAGGATATTCTCCTGCCCTTCCCTTCACCAGTTGTCATTCTGACTCCTGTAAGGAGCAAAATTACTTCAGCCTCAACGTTTTAGCCTCTAAAGTGTCTCACTGGAAATTCCTCTTTGCTTTAACCTGTACAGTGACAAGGAAATGGAGAGAAATGAGTCACTTCACCTCCTGGTTTCCAGCCCTGACATTCAGGGGTTTCTCAGGGTCAACATTTTTCTGAAGAATATAATTATCTTTGGCATCCCCTTTCTCTTTTCTGGGCTTGCTTTGAGGTGCTGGCAGCCCCTTGGGGAGGTGTTTCTCTGGAGAGCCACTATCACAGTCTGGAGTGATCCCAACTGTTCCTGGCATCCCAGAAGCTACAGATCACCTTTGCAGGAGCCTCTGTGAAAGCTGTCACACCTCTGCTGTCAGCCTTTGTCCAACTGAGTCAAGGAAATCACATTAGGAAAAGGAAAGGAAAGACAAAGCTCAGGTCCCTTGTGATAGCTTTGAATGTGAATTCCCATCTTTGCTGACAAAGCAGGAGCAGAACCAAAGTGACACCACACAGGTTTGCACTGTCTGTACTGTCCAAACTCCTTCAGGCTCCTCAGACCCCTAGGAGACCCTGAATCCCAGCTGGATAACGTGTTCAGAAGCCACCACAGAAAACATTAGACTGAAAGTATCAACCTGATTAATTTTAGTAGAAAAAGCATTCTGACTACAGCAGAGATTGAGCACAATCTGGGGAAATGACATTTGCCTGCTTTCATGTGAGGGTCAGCTCTGGTTTCCTCCAATAACTCAGGGGAAGTTATTGCTTATAGTTAGATAAAAAGTAAGTGATTAACCTGTGGTTATTACCAGCATTTGTTAATCTGAACCAAAATCTTGCTCTCCAAAACCCCCTGAGGCTCCATATATTGTACACACGATGCACAAAATAACTGTGAGAATGTGCTTCCATAACATCTTACTTTAAATAGTACTTGAAAGCACTCTGGGGTTTAACAAGTTTTCCAGTACAAGTGGAATAGTTAAAGAAAAAAAAAATTGGGAACACTGTATTTGAATATTACAGTGGCCCTTTTTTTACATTTTTTAATGACAAGCTGAAAGAAGGCAATGCTCTGTATTTTCCACAGTGCAGCACTCTTTGGAATCTATGGATTTACAGACCTATTGCAGAGCTGAGAATTGCTATTATCTCTGTGGATTGTTATCAGGAAAGATATCATGGAACTGATCTCTTTTTAATGATTTTGTACTCAATTACTACCTACTCTTGTCTTTCTTCTTCCTGTGTTTCTATTTCTGGATGTGTTCAAAAAGAAGGTGTGGGTCTAGGGAAAGGGAGAGGCATTTTCCCTGGTAAATCAATTAACTTCTCCAGTCCAGCAAACTGTGAAAAAATACAATAACTCTCTTTAAATGTTCCATTAGGGTCCAGTAACAGCTCATTAGATTATACAAGGTATGTGTAATTGCCCAGAAAAGATGCACTACCTTCCTGCAATGCTTAATTTAACCTCCACTCTTTACATACAACCATAACCACCCACTAAACAAGATTCATGGCCTTGTGCTAGATGCTATGTGTGTATGAGTCCAAGTTGTAAACATAAGAATGTATTTAAAAGTCAGAACTAGCATGGCTTTATTTCCACTTGCTTGCTGTAATCTTACAAAACAAGGTTGTGGAAGTTAGGCATTGTTCCTAAAGAATGTTTTCCACTTGGTTGGAAATACCTCACTGTGTTTTGTGTTTGCTGCATGGAGGAATTGTCCCCCTGTGCTGGGCACTGGAGAGGCCACATCTTGAATACTGGGGTCAGTTTTGGGGCCATCACTACAAAAAAAAACCACTGAGGTGGTGGAATGTGTGCAGAGAAGGGAACAGAGCTGGGGAAGGGGCTGGAGCAGAAGTCTGAGAAGGAGCAGCTGAGGGAGCTGTGGGGCTCAGCCTGGAGAAAAGGATTCTCAGGGCCATCTTCTCTCTCTCTACAACTCTGTGATAGGAGGTTGTAGTGAGGAGGAAATTCGTCTCCCCTCCCAGAAAAAAAATGGCAGAATAAATGGAAAAAGCATCAAGTTGCACCAGGGAATATTTCTAGAATATCAGAAAAAATTCCTTCATTGAAAGCATTGCCAAGCACTGGACCAGGCTGTCCAGGGAAGCAGTACAATCACTGTCTCTAGAAGTTTTCAGGTGTGTGGGTGTAACACTTATGGACATGGCTTAGTGATGGACTTGGTGGTGTTTGGTTGGACTTAGTGATCTTAGAGATCCTTACCAATATAAATGATTCTGAGATTCTCTGGGAGATCCTGAAGTCACTGAGCTCTACAGGTAAAGGATAATAAATCTGTAAAAATAACTGTTGTATGTATAATTCTATTGTTAGGTTTTTATGCAATTGAGGTAAATTTTTCTTTCTCTTAGCTGTCATGGTATAAGATGCAGAGACTTGAATTTCTCCCACAAAGCCTTGGCTTTTTCTGTGTGCTTTCCCTTAATATTGCAACATGAATTACTAAATATCCTTCTCTTCTCCTCCAGCTCAGAAATGTGATCCCCATGAGCAGCTCTGCCTCTGTTCATCTCTGCAGCCTTCACAGGTGAGTGCTTGAGCACCCCAGAGTCCTGCCAGGGCCGTTCACTCTTCCATGCTTGAGAGTTACGACACCTCCTGAACCCTGATTACTCAAGTTCTGCCAGGGGAGGTTTAGATTGAATATTAAGGAAAAAAAAATTGAAAATATTTCTAAGCAGTGGAACAGACTTCCCAGTGATGTGGAGGAATCCCCACCCCTGGGACTGCTGAAAAGACTTGTGGATATGGCACTCGAGGACATGATTTGATGATGAAGATGGCAGTGGGTGTGAGTTAATGGTTGGACTTAATGAATATAAAGGTCTTTTCTAACCTTAATGATATTATGATTCTATGATTCTGTCTGAGAGGGGTCATTGGGATCAATTCCTGTTTTTCCAATATTAAGAATTCTTTCTTCATCTTCAGGTGAATCAGGATAGCAGGCAGTATTTTGTTCATTATTATTACAACTATTTTCACTTTTCTGCAAATGGAAACGCTCGACCAGCTTGCTCAGAGGAGTTGTGGCTGCCCCATCCCTGGAAGTGTCCAAGGCCAGGTTGGATGGGGCTTGGAGCAATCTGGGACAGTGGAAGTTGTCTATGCCCAAGGCAGGGTGTTGGAACAGATGACCTTTAAGGTCCCTTCCAAATAAAAGTTTTCTATGATTCTATGAAATCTCTCACAAGAAAATCTGTTTTCCTATGAATAATTGGATAAGAAAAGGAGAAACAACTAAAGCTTTGGAGCTCTTCTGTTCCTGCAAGATTTTTTTTTTAAAGTAAACATTTTTTTTTTAAGTAAACATATTTTACCAAAAAAACCCTTCCCCCTGCTTCCCCCACCCTTTAATATTTGATGATAACTATAAAGAATTATTTTTTTTTAAACCTAATTTTTAAAATTTGGAGTGTCTGAGCTCCAAGACGGCTAAAGAAACTGGAAGGGATACAACATTGTGTTTCCAGCCCCAGTTCTCTGCAAAGTGTCTCCTCTACTGCTCTGCATCATTCCACATTTTTCCTTTCCTGATAAAAAGCCATTTTTCTTTCTGTGCCAGACTGTACAGCACATCAGTTCTTATTTGTAGCTCCCATGATTTCCAGACTATTGGTTTATAACAAACAAATAGAGGTTTCAAGTTCTCCCTGATACAGCGCCGCTTGGACAGTCATTGATTTTGCTGGGATTAAGGAAGTTAAAATGGCACTGGGGCAGAAAATACAGAGCTTTCCAAAGTGACATGGTAGGCACAGATCAGACACACAAGTGGGAATGGAAAATTAAAACAGGCCAGAGAGCATTGTTTCACTCTCTGCAAAAATAATCCTATCAAAACTTAAATTCATCCTACATTTTATCATGTAGTGATTTTTGTAGTGATTTTGTTTTCACCATGAAAACTTTCTTCTGGATGGTTGAGATTTTCTGAAACAAGGTGAAGCACCTGGACAGTACACTCCAGTTGAATTAAGGCAAAATGGAGTCATCTTGCACCTGGATTAAAAATAAACACTTTCTCAGGCTCTAGCCATGAATATTACAAGATACCTCTGACATTTTAATCTATATTGAGAGGTAAGACATAAGAAGGAGGCTGACTTATAGACCCTTGTTATTCTGTCTGGAAACCTTAAAAATTTCAGATAGTTCAGTGAGTACAAATGTTTTTAGTCCTCCAGTCAAGCTGAAAATATTGGAAAATAGAGAATATATTGAAATAGACCCCTGAAATGAAAAGGCTTTGCTGTTAAATAATCCCACAAAAATGAGCTTCCTGGTTTCACAAAACATTTTTGTTTGACTCCAATAGAAGCATCTGGTTTTAGTGTTGTTTTGGAGTTGGTAAGTTTTTAAGTTAATTTCTGAAGGAAAAATAATTTCAGAAGTAAATTACTGAAGAAATTCATTATGAAAGTTCTTCTCTTCCTTCCTTCCTTCTCTTCATTCTCCTCCTCCCCTTCCTTTTATTCTTCCTCTTAACTTCTCTTTCACTTTATCTCTTTCCTTTGCTTTTTCTCTTAATTGCTACAAATTTGTAAGATCAACACAGAACTTTTCAGCCAAACTAATATGCAACAGCAAAATGTTCTGTGGTATTTTGTGGAAGATAATTTACAAACTCACTTGCAAAGCCAAAAAACAAGAGTCAGTAAAATTCACAGAGGAAAAAACAGAGAGGCTCAGTTCTTCCCAGTTCCAGATCTATATTTTCCTACACCTCTTTTCACCATTTCTACACAATACAACAGCAGCACAGAGACCACTGAAGTGGGGTATAATTTTGGAAATCAGATTTTGTGTGTCTGCAGAAGTAGGCTTCTTAAAACTGCACAAGAAGAGATAAGTGACACTTAGAGATGGAATTTGCCTCTGTATGAAGATGGTGAAGGGCACTGAGGAGAAGCCATTGGCAGAATGACTGAGGGTTCTTGGTTTGTACAGCCTGGAGAAGAGAAGACTGAGGAGAGACTCATCAGGGTCTGCAGCTTCCCCATGAGGGGAAGAGGAGGGGCAGGCCCTGGTCTCGTCTCTGTGATGACCAGTGACAGGACCCAAGGGAATGGCCTTGAGTTGTGTCAGGGGAGGTTTAGGTTGGATTTCAGGAAAAGGTTCTTCACCCAGAGGGTGGTTGGACAGTAAACAGGCTGCCAGGGCAGAAGTCACAACACTAGCCTGAGAGAGCTCAAAAAGCATTTGGACAACACTTTCAGGCACAGGGTGGGATTGTTGGGGACTGTCCTGTGCAGGGCCAGGAGTTGGACTTTGGCTATCCTTGTGGGTCCCTTCCAACTCAGGGGATTCTATGAGTTAATGATTCTATGTAGTTTTTTTGCTACAACACTTATGCCTAGGAAGTCCCCAGAGTGCCCCTCCACAGGGTTATCAGAGAATTTCCACTGGGACCTTGTAGTGCCCACAGGTCTGCTGTGATGAAGCGTTCATGAACGCCTGTGCTGTAAAATGCAGAGTTAAAAAGTGACCTTACCTAGTGGGAGCTTGAAAATTCAGATATCGTGCAGTGGGATATGGGAGAAGGCAGCTTTTCTATTCCCAGGTGCTATGGCTTTACTGGGCTTAGTAACAGATATGCAGCTTCCATGAGATGTGTGGGTCTGAGCATGTTTCTGACATTTCTTTGCATTCTTGACCCTGGAGAAGAGAAGTAGAACCAATTCCTTTTTCACTGAACAATGGAGATATAAATGACTCCAGAGATCATCTTTCTTCCAGCCTATGTTTAAACACGTTCTTTAAAGCCAGCAGAATCAGGCAAATGTTTAATTGGCAATGAAGTGCGTGAATGCTATAAGAAATAACAGGATAGTTTTCTTTTTCTTAAAATGCAGTTCTTAATTAATACAATATTTTAAGTCTCCTTACTAAGGATAATAAAAAGATATGATTCTACTGTGCAAACTGATTTCACTCCCACCTGATCTCTTCGAAAGGCCAAGGTTACGCTGTTTAGGTCAAGCTTTGGCAGTTTGATACTGGTTACAAAATCACTCTTAATTTAATGCTGGGCAAATGTAAATCTAATTTCCTGTAGTGGATATTAGTGGTATTGTTCCACACCAGCCCAAGTCTCATCAGAAGTAATCAAGCACAGCAATGGAGAGATTGCTCTCTAGAAGACAAGTGACAAGTAATCTCTGAACAAAACTTATATTTCCATGCTTGGTATAAAAACACTATGATGAAAAGAATGATAAATATTGGGAGCACAGCGGTGGCAAATTGAACAGCATTAGGAGTTAAATGGTGGTGAGAAACGGGAACTGACACAATTTAAATGAAACTTTAAATACAGGTTTATTCACTGCAAGAGGTGTTGGGACATAAACCACTTCTTTCATCTTATTTGACACCCCCCTCCCTCTGAAAATTTTTGAGAATGCTATTTTCCACTTCTGTGGGAGCATAAAAATGCAAAAGTAGGTGTGTGCAGAAGAAAAATTTACATCTGTGTTTAACCAAAGTGTTCTATATCACCTCTATATCTTAATCATTCATCAAAGTGTGAATAAGTGGTATCTTCCTTTTTTTTTTCTTTCTTTTTTCTTTTTTTCTTGGCAGAAAACAAAACCCATACATACTGGTGATTTGAAATATTATGTGACCTTGGTTGAATGGACAGATGAACAAACTACCTTATGGGAGCAGTTCTAACAATTACCGAAACTTGTAACCATTCTTCATAATAAGCCCTATCATCTACTACTAATAATACTAATACAAGCACTTAGGGAAATAATATCCCAAATTTAATAAGAAGGCAGCAATCGTAGTTTGCTCTGTGTATGTGTTTCAGCCACTTTACATACATTATCAAGTCATGGATCATTTGAGAGTGCCTCAGGGAAAATAACATGGTAAATGTTGTATAAGTATTATCTCCAAGCTCTGGACCCATTTGCTACGAGCTGATGCCACTTGCAGCTCCTACTAAAACTTAACTGGCAAAAAAAATACAAGAACAAGGAATTTTAAGTGGGACTTGCATTTCTCTGGCTGGGTGTGCTTGTGCAATTTGCACACGTAATTAGAGCACAGGAATGCCACAAGTGACCCTTGTCTCATCAGCAATGCAGACATCTCCATGTTAAACATGAAGCCCTGGCAGTATTACTCCCCAGTGAGCCAAGTGCACATATTTCAAATCTTACTAAAAAACATTGTTTCAGACATAGAATACCTCTGAGACAGTTTAATCACCATTTGTGATGAGAAGAAAAGAGAAAATCCAAGCTTCAAATAAAATATTTGAACTGGGATTTCTTGCTCTCTTTTGTGTGGGCAACTTGTTGCACGGATAGGAGAGCTCAGGTACATCAGGGAAGGCAGCAACACTTCCAGGACTGTGCTTGGGTGACAATCCTGAAGGGAGATGTGCTGGAGACTCCATCAGAAACAGAAAATTATTTTTAGCATCAGTGGAGAGCAGGGAGTTCATTACAAATGTGTGGCTCAGGTCTCCCAGCCCTTTACTCAGTATATCAATCACAGGAACAGGGTACTTAAGTCAGTCCAATTATTTCCATTGATGTCCTTGAGCTTGATTAAGATCTGAATTATGACTTCATGTCTTGTCTGCTCAGTGGGGGAGCATTTAAAAAATCAAGACTGGCCTCCAAGAGCAAATGGATGATACTGTGAGAGTGGAGACTACTTTGTCTGGGGAGTGGTCTGAACACTGAGTGTACAGTACATGAACTACTGAGTGCTCTGTGAACTCCTCCAACAGGCAGGGGTGCAGAGAGAGCAAACAAAAGCATTTCCCACCTTGGCTGGAAGCTGTCCTTCTGGAGTGGGTGGGTTTTAAGTCCATGAACTAACAGGAGAATACAGGCAGGAGCCTGGGGGAGAGCCCTAGCACAAAGCTGGTCTAGCAGCATGGATTTTGCATTTGAATGTCTTTTAAAATTAAGCTCATCACTGAATTCATTGAGGACCTTGCTATGTCTTAACTGTGTTCTGAGAAATTCTGAGGTGCACAACTCCTATTTTGGATCTGATCTTTCCCTTTCCAACTCATCTCAGGACCAGGAGTTTGACGCAATGATCTTTGTGGATCCCTTCCAACTCAGCATATTCTGTGTTTCGGTGGTCTCCATAAGCAATCTTTCTGTTTAATTTCTAGCAAAATTGTTTGAACAAAAATTTGTCTCTGGACTGAGGTGCTGAATGTATTTGCAGTCTTTCTCTGGGCAGTTTGCATCAGACCTTCATTTTAGTTTCTTGAGTGCAGATGAGGGCACAGAGGGTAACCCAGACTTGTGAATGGGGTTGTGAATGGGCTTGCTGACTGTTTCACACACTCTTCATGTTCTAATTTAACTTAACATTGCATTTTCTGAATGGCTGCAAAGATGGTCTCTCTCTCTCCAATCTATCCATGTCTTACTGTCATACCCCAGAAAATTTCAATGTTTGTTTGTTTGCTTTAGGGTATTTTGGGCTGGTTTTGTTTGGTTTTGTTTTATGTTAATCTGAAGAGAATTCCTCAGAGTTAACTGAGGGTTCCAAGAAATTTCATCTATGTCTGGGGCAGAATTCAGGTGCCTACACAGAAATGTCTAGAGGCAATTTAAAAGCCCTTGGTATCAGTGAGTAGACAAGAGGATGGAAACTGCAGTGCTGTGTTGAGGTTGAGTTTGAGTTTGCAAATGGATGTCAGGAAGGATACACTGAGATATTTCAAATGGTACCAAAAATTAAAGTTGTGGCACTCAAATTGCTTTCCTGGAGGAACAGAGACACAAAATATAAATTTCTGGCTGCTTGACGAATAATAGGAATGAAATTAGTGTTTCCAGTAAAATGTGGGAATTATTCCTGTGGCAGTGTGCTCTGTAAGAGTCACAGAGGAGATAAATTTAATGAATCCTACGGTTTTGTTGTTTGAGATGCTCATCTGAAAAGTAGACAAAGTGAGATGCTAGGGAATAGCTTAATTTCCTGAAAACAGGTGACAACTCTAAGGGTGACTGTCCTAGATTAGGGCAAATTTGGGAGAAGACCNATACAAGCATCATAACCTCACCCTAGGACAGTGACCAGAACTAGTTGCTGTGGGTTTATTTTGTCCACATAACCAAGTTTTCCCATTTTGGGACAATTAAATATTCAATATTTAATTTCATTAAAGATAACCTGATGCAGATTCTGCCCGCAGAGCCTGGCATCTACCTTGTTGTGATCTGTGATCCCAGATCTGCTCCCTGACTTGCTGTGGGTTTGGGTTCAGGGTCATAAGCTGCAACAACTTCATGATCCTGGCCTTTTTTACATCAAGTAGGAACAGTTCCACCAGGCAGTGAAGTATTTATTCGTTGGTTAAAAGAAGGCAGTGACGAGAATAGAAGTGTTGGAGAGTGGCATGGTTATTGAAGGAGGCTTTCCCATAGGATTTATTTGTTTCTTTGTTTGTTTACTCTTGCAGAAACCTTTTGTGAGACAAAGTGAAAGCAGCTAGAAATGAAGAGCTGGAACGGGGTGAGCATTCCTGGAAATGCCACAACCACTTAGGATGACAAGGTCAGTTTATGTGTGCTCCCTTTCTCCTGTTTTTGCTCCAATCTAATCAGCTGAATCTAGGCAAGGGGAAGGAAAACATCCCTGCCACAAACACTCAGTCTGAAAACTCCTCCATTTTCCCTCAGCCAACAGGGATGCTCTCTGAACTGATCGGGACTTTTCCAGATGCCAGGAAGCATTTTGTCATTGCAAGGTTTTAGTTTTCTTTTGTAATATTTTTATTGCGGAAAAAAAGAATAGAGCATAATGAATCGAAATATGATGCAGATGAGGAGCCCTTGGTGCTTGACTACAACCTTGCTTTCTGGAAGTCAGTAGATACTGAGATTTTTGCTCAGGTCATGGTAAAATGCATCTTGCTTCTATTTTCACCTTGTAAAGAAGAGTCCTCAGAGAAGCTGGGCAGGGACCAGGCAAGCCCATGTGAACTTAATCTAGTCACTACTGTGAAAGACTATATTGTGTTTTTTGAAAAAGAATTACAACAAGAGAAAGCCAAGGAAAATTTCCATTCTTAACATACTAGCGGTGGAGTGGGTAGAATTTTGGTCAGGAATACGCCAGTGGCATCCTGGTATTCTGTGTCAGCAATAGTGTGGCCAGAAGGACCAGGGCGTTTATTGTATTTCTGTGCTGGGCACGAGTGTGGCCACACCTCGAGTGCTGTGTGCAGAAGTGTGCCCCCATCAAGGTGTGATTAGTCAGAGATGTCTCTGCGTGGATTAAGGTGCTCAGGAGATCATCTACCAAAATCAACAATTGGGATTTTATTTAACAATAAATGTGGGGCAGAGAGATAGAAAGGGATAGGAAATAGGAAAGTGAGAAGGAAAGAAGGGGAAAATCGGGGATGGAATGGGGAGGGGAAGAGTGGGTTTGGAGGGTTGCGGGGAAGAGAAGGGCTGTTGTGGGGAGGTGAACATGTCTAATAGAGGAAAGTACAAGGTGCTTGTTGCCAGCGGCGTCCTTCCCCTCCTGCACTTCTCTGCACTGGGGTCCTGGTGCTTCTTGTGGAGTTGAAGACACCAGGTCATTCATCCCAGATTGACAAATTTCTCGAGTCTATATTGTTGGCATCCAGGGAGGCGTTTTCCTAGTTGCCATGTGAAAGGAAGATGGGTTTTCCTTAATTTACCTGCAATGCTGAGGCCCAAGGAGCATTTCTCAGCTTCAAATGCAGCCTTGGGGCAGGGTGGGGATGCACCCCCACAATGCAGCCTGGGCCTCAAGTGAGCTTCTGTGGGATTATACAATGTAGTGCTGTCATCCTTCCTCAGCCAGCTCTCCCTGACCAGGCTGTCTTGCTGGTGGCTCCGGGTGAGGGGCTGGGGCTGGCTGCAGGACCT
>VYZP01043656.1:8914-23460 GCA_013400635.1 Hypocryptadius cinnamomeus
TATTTAAGAACACAAATGAACTGCAGAATTGCTGCCCTGAGGGTTTTTTTTTTTTTCCTAAGAGAGAAGCTATATTAAGTACCTATACTATGCTACTAGAGTGTCTCACACAAATGTTTGCCCACAAAACACCACCCTGAGATTACATCAATTTATTCTTAGAAATAAGAATCAAAAAAGAATCAACAAAGAAAGTGTGCAAAACTGTAATTTAAAATTGGTGTTCTGCATTTCCTCCTCTCTGCATAAAAAGACTTGAGGAAATTAGATCCTTAGGCATCTGGGTCTGGTGATAGGAAAACCTTTGCTGGTGCCTGAGGTGGGGATTTCTGTCTTCTGTCAGGGACGCCTAAAAATGTGGAGGCAAGTGATTAAGCTTCTTTCACAGCTGGTGAAATAAACACCTAAAGAGAGTGATCTATCTTCTGCTACAATATCTTATCTAAATTAAGTCAGATGAATCTCTCTCTGGAGGTGACTGTTTCACTGATTAATGAAGTAGATAAGTCCCCTTTTGAATCCATATTTACCTAAAACCTCCTGTTTTTCTTCAAGTAATTGTAGCTAAATATCTGATACCTCCACTATCTGAGCACTCCCCAAGCATCATGGCTATTTTCTACTTCTATTTGTGCCTATGTATATGTAAACTTAATCTAGACAGCTAGGATCCACTTATGAGAATCAAGAAATCAAGGCAAACTGTGCCCAAATCCTCTGATGCTCCCCAAAATGACCACTGATTGCTAAGAGAGTAAATCTATCTCAATTTCTGTAGAAATTTCTACTCACCTGAGATGCCTTATTTTTAGGCCTGTCTCTTCCAAAGCTGATCATACCTCAGATTTATCTCTTGAATGCCTTTAGACATGAATGAATTGCAAAGATCATCAAGTTTTATATGCTGAGAATCAGATGCATGTGAGATCCCGTGTCACGTCTCATCCTGAAACTATATTTTTTACTTGCCTGTCACTCAGAGGTGAAAAAAATATTATACCTGCATAGGTCAGTCGTATTCAGAATGGGAATATTCTTTTTTTATTAGGAGCTGAATTAAAGCACCACACCAACAATCCTGCACAGCATTTGGTGGTTAAAATTCTGGATTAAGCATGGGAGGGAACACGCCCTTCTTTGTCAGTTAGAACAAGAAGTAGTTTCTAGTACGTGGCAAATTACATAAGCTGATCTAAGTCGTCCAGCAATGAGAAAGTGCTTGTTACAATAAGGGAATCTGATTATAAATCAGGAGAGTGTTTTCTGCCTGTCCCTTTTGGTACCATAATTTTGCTGCTGTCAGCCTTTCCTTCCAGAACTGAGCTCTGAGCTGCCCTAGAGAAAAGGGTTATGCCAATACTAATGAGAAGGGTAGGAATGTTTGGGACTAACTGGGGAATAATTCCTTTTTGTTTTGTTAGCTTGTGAAATAATGGCAATAAAGATAATGCTAATGAGGTACAAATCTTCCAAGCATTAGTCCTGTTTGACCTTGGCTAATGAAGAGCAGACAAATCCTCTTGAAAACTGAGATACGGAGATTGCTGTGATATAATGACCAACCCAGTTGGGTAGCCTGAGTGGTCACACACTGGGATGCAAATCAAATATGTGAGACAAGACTGGGTATGAAATCTAAACATTTTTTTTTAAGGTTAGTTATATCCCATGCAATATCAGAGAGAGAAAACAAAAAAGCCCTCAGACCAATGCAGCTGCACGTCACTATAAAGCTCAAAATCCTACTGTTAAGGTGTGTACAAAAGATCCTCCTTTAAACCCTTGTTGTAGATTGGGATGACATAAGCCTCCTTCCAGTCTTCCAGTGTATTGCCTGATTTCCAAAACTTCTGAAATGTTATGGAAAGCCCTTGAAATAACATCAGCCAGCTCTCTCAAAACCCTTGGGAGGATGATGTCTGTCCCCATCAGTTTGTTGGGGTCGAGCTCTTGCAATAGTGCACACACCACCTCTTCTGTCGGTGAGGGTGGATGTATTTTTACAAAGATGTAAGACTGCATTTTTTAACACTGAGGGAAAGCTGACGCTGCCAGCAGAGGCAGTGTCAGCCTTTTTTCGGAAGAATGTCCCAGTGACAGCACTTACACTTGTGACGACCTTTCTTTCTGCCCCTAGTCTATGTTTTCATGATTCCAGTCAGTCTTAGAATGATGGGTGTCTGAGCAGGGTTTGCTGTGGTTCAAGGGAGTGGGGAAAAAAATAGGATGGTTAGTTGAAAACTTAAATTATTACACTTTGGTCTTTGGCCTAAAGCAGCAGAATTGTGTCCTGCTAAAAATATGTCAGTATTTTGATACCTTGGGTATGCCTGCTTTTTCCTCTTTATTATGTATGTCTTCAGAGCAATTTAGAGAAGTAATGTTGGAGTTATGCCAGTGATGTTACATATTCCAGAGATTCCTTCAGTCAGATAATGCTCTTCTGATCAGATATTCTGGCTTCATGATTGCTTTGCGTTTGCAGTCACAAAGAGCCATCAGAACGATACAAAAATAAAATTTCTGTCTTGTGATTTTTGGACTATCTTGATTTTAACATTTTGGTTAAGGATGTAAGGATGGGTTGAATGAGACATCAGTGAACTTTGCCTATGCTCCAGGATGCTTAAACAGGATGCAGAAACCACATAATATTAGTGACCTATATAATCCTATGTCCCTAAGGTGTTGTTGGAGATTGCTTTTGATAGTTTCAGTTTAGCTACTTACCCATGAGTGAACATTTTTAAACTCTGGCTGGCTGACACTGGTTATTCATAAAGACAGGCCAAAAAGTTCATTTTTAGACATATACTAGCTTTTTGTTTGTTTTCTGTGCAGAAATCCTTTATAGTATTTGAAAAAATATCAAGGCCAGATAACCCCTTGCCACGTGTCCAAAATCTGGAGCTCTGGATTAAGCCTGACTGAATGATTGTCACTGAAGTGAGAGGTGGGTACATTAAAGTTCATTAATCAAACTTAAACTTTGTGGATTTTACTGTAAGCACAGGGAGTTTTAGTGTATATGGCTAGGTTTTTCTCCAGCAGTTGTTGAAAGAAAACATCTTTATACTGAAAAACTGCACATTAGACTCTTGGAGGAAACCATATCCACTGAAATTTTAAATAAGTTTTGTTCCACTTTTTCCCTTAACATGCTTACTATGGCTACTACTCTGTTACTGTGAGGACTTGCTATATCACCATTTAAAGGCATGGATTTTTACAATAAGACAGAAATGCCAATTGACTTACAGTTGTATATCAAGGATAGAGGTTTTAAGATGCCCTTCTATCCTATTTTTCTCTTAGTAATTCTAGCCTCTGCTAAATCAGAAATTTCATTATGCATATTTGTTATCAGTGATTAATTTCACAAAAGCGTATCCTACAAAACAACTTTAATCTTCTGCATATGGGTCATCACATATCTTAGTGTTAAAAGGCAGAATTAGGGAAGTTAAGAGAATCTTCCAATTATGCTTAATCATGACACAGTTTGAAGAATTGAATCTTTTAAGAGGAAATATTTTAAATCAATGTGACACTTGAAAATTGTTTTAAATTACTTCATGCATTTTGATATGTGAAATTATTCTTGAGGCACAACCGATGAAAAGAAATATTACAATAAAAAAATTCAAGGAGCTTATTTTTTCATTAAATATTTACCAGCCATTCAAACTTTAGTGGGTTTACTCTGCAACTGAACAAGAGACTTTGGGGTTTGCATCTGTAAATCTTTGTGCTGGTGCCTACCAAAAGTGATTAAACACAAGGCAATCCTCTGCTACAGTTGTAAGTTATTTATTAGACAAATTTAGAGTGCGAGTGTTCTATTGTAAATTTTGATGGTTGAAATAAAACTAGAAGTATTAAATAAAAATTAATAACCAATTTCTTGAGTGCAACAGAAATTATGGATGCACTGTATTTGCATCATAAAAGAAATATGATAAGCACATGTGTGTAATCTGTCACTGGCTCTTCAGGGTCACTCACTCCTCCTTGGGGAAGAAGACAGAACACTGGAAAGGAGACAACTGTTTTTCCCAATGCACAACTTTTCAGATGGGGCTATGCTGACTAGTTTGAACTGGTCATCTTAAATTTTTGGTTCAGAATATACTTTTCAATTGCAGTCAAAGATACTACGTTTACTTGCTTTAAAAGATACTTTCATATTTTTCTTTTTTTTTTCTTATCTAGAGGCTTCAGCTTCCAGATCAAAAACAACTGGCATTTGGGCTGAAAATACTCTTATCTTATTAGTCATATTACGTGCATAATATTAAATACATTATAAATGTACACAGAAACACACTTGGGTCATCATAGGACACTTTCTGTATTGTTGGCAGTAATGCATTTTGTTTAACTGAAGAAAATCCACTGGACCACATTAGACTCTACCTCAGGATTTTTCCATATGTGTCAGTTGCAGGAATGTTGCTTTTATATTACTAAATGTGATTTTATAGATGTTATTCTTAATTTTCATTATTGCTGTTTTGTCTCAATCTCCAGAAGTCAGATACATGGAAAAGTCAGACTGTTTTACTCACAAATCATAATAAAAGTCCCATAGGAGTCTGTAGCATATCCTGTTCTGTCAGTTCTCTGCCTCCCATCACTTCTGGTTTCTCCCTTTATTGCTAGACACATTAATATAAACATTTTAATGTGTGATACCATATAAATATTTAAGATGGTTCCTAGTTATAGAAGTATTTCTTGTTTCTTTTGTTGGTGAACTGTTTGATATTGATTTGAGGTAAGTGCTTTTTATTGAAAAATAACTTTAATTTTCATGAAACCTGGCATGATGAGGAAGGAACAGAGCTGACCAGAAAGCAGCATTTTTATTTGTGAAAGGTTTGGAGTTTTAAGAATCCCTTAGATACTTCTGTTCAGTCTTTTCTAGAGATTTGAAATTTCTGCCAAAGGAATTTCATGGATGAAATAGTCTATTTTTCTTGAAAAGTTTCATTGGAAACTCTTAAGACAGCTTTAGGAAAAAAATCTAATTTAAAAATAAATAGTCACTTTGCTCTGCATTTGGAGAAATACAATGCTGAGATAATGCAAGAGTACTTTATTCTGCCAAAGGCAAAAAGTGTAGCCATTACACCTGCACTACTAGCCTTGTGGTGCTGGGGAAACATTTTCCTGGAAGTGCCCCATGCGGATGCAGATGTGTGCAGCACCCCCATCAGCCATGCAAAAAAGTCAGATTAAATTTGTTGATAGATGAGAGGGAGAGCAGGAGTGCTCGGCATGTCAGTAGATAAGTTTTGGGGTAAAAAAAATGCATGGCAAGTATTAGAGTCCTTCCCTAAACTGTCTATCTCTCTTTGAATGTGAGAAGGACAAGGGCCAGCTGCATCTCCTCACACTATAATGAAAAATAGATAGATTTTGATTGACTTGTCTAAAGACTGCTTGCCTTCAATATCATCACATCCAGATGCAGAAAAAATCTTGGTCTGGATCTGATTTGTTATGCACTCCACAAAACAGTGTCACCTGTCTTGAGGACATGTGGGGAAGGTGTGTTCACTGTTCTGGTGTCTGCTCTTAAACACAACTTTTTCAGCTCATTAGATAAAGGTGAAGGATCAGAAGCACTGAGGGCAGTCTGTACATCCAGGTAGTTTGTCCAGTAGGGCTGCTCCTCTGCTTACATCTGCTCTATCTTGTGGTTGGGATTCTTCTGTCCTTGTTTTGTCTTCCAAAAATTCAACGTGCTCTTACCAGCTGATCTTTATAGCTGGACAACTCACCCAATTTTTGCATGAGGTGACAATGCACTAAGGCACTAGTCTTATGCAAGGAGCTGGATTTCCATGATCCTTGAGGGGCCCTTCCAACACAGGATATTCTATGATCCTAGGATTCGCCTCAGCTTGTTATGTACCTAAAATAAATGAAGAGAGTCACCATTTGAAGACAACTTTTTTTAGTAATGAAAGCTGGAGAAGCAAACTAACTCTAAAAATCCTACATTTTGTCATCTAAGTTGTCTGAAAGTGATTTTCGTTCTTCGGCTTGGACAGCTGGCATGTCTGTGGCTTTTATCGATGGTAAGCACGAGCAAGAGTGGACTCAACCAGTTAAGAGAGAGGAGCTTCCCAAGCTGTCTGTCTTCATGACAAGGGCTGACACAGTTTGCACATTGTGAGCTTTTGCCCTCTTTAGCCTTGTTCTGCCTTCAGTCAAAAGTGATTATCACTGTAATCCCATTGAGGTTCAGAGGTCCAGCGCTACAGAGGCAGAGCAGTACTCAGGTGTGATGCCTTCCAGCAAAGCCTCATGCTGCAGGAAATGTTTCCAAATTAGAAAAAAAGGTTCTCTTTTTTCTTAATAAAGCATGGTAATGATGGCAGGATGCTGTGGGCAGCAGCTGTGCCCATGACACTTCTCCTGTTATCAGTAGCATCCAGCCATTCCCCTCAGCTGACCCCTCTGCCCAGCAAGGGGAGCCTGCAGGGCGATGCTGCCAGGGCTGGCTGCAGCTCTGGGGGTGTCTGATTGCCAACACTGGGGCAGGCAACAACCTCTCGTAAGCTGGCAGTGCTAAGGAGAGGTACACTTATCATAACTGTGTTTCTAAATTTTTTCTTTTTCTCAGCTACTCTAGAAAGCAGTTTATGGAAATGCAAATGTTGTGATAACAGTTCTGTGCAAGCTGATGAAAATGTTTGATAAATTAGGTGAATTGCAGGCTAGGTTTTCTCAGTTTACAGGATTTTTTACTCTTTTCTCTCATTTTTTGGCACATACCGTGTAATTTTATTTCAGTAGTCTGCTTAAAATTTCTGGTTGACTTTTCATTCTTGATTCATATGAGTCTTCAGAATTGTGGTGTGTAAGCTGTGGTGACAGGGACTTTCTTTTGGGGGTGGTTTGGAACTGTAATCACATTTTCGCCTTATCACGTCTTCATATTCTCACTTTTTCAGTGTGCTGGCCCCTGGCAGTTGATTCATCATGCGTCCCTAAGCAAAAACATGGACTGGGACATAGAAAGCAATAATAGAGTAGAATAAATCATATTACAGTCTCATGTCTGGGGGGAAAAGATCAGAGAAGGCATGCTAGCTGTGAATGTAAATGTATTGTATGGCTTCTGGTTTGTCAGCTCAATTGGTGTGGTTGTGAATTTATTGAGTCTAGGTTTTGAAAAATGCAGCACTGTCTGCTTTGTTCAAAATCAATACCAGTCAACAGAATGAACCAGATTTGACTGGTCAAATACTCTGGCAAATTATTTCATGTGTTTTTCATGAGAGAAATATTCTGTATGTTTCTCCCACTGAAGTAATAATTGCAGATATAAACTGACATATTAAGTGTTTGCCCATTGCACTGGCACATGCTTAATATTTTTATAGCAAGTACAGGCAAGAATACACTCTTAAAAATTGAATGAGAACAATAAATGAATGGGCAATTCTATCACAGATATTTATTTAGGCACTCATTTGTTTGTTTTGGTTTTTTTTCCTCCACATAATTAGGTGCCTAATTGTGTGAGGAGACCTACTGGATTTCTATGTGTGACTAGCAGTGATTAATTGAAGAATGCACTTGCTCTAAGCATTTGTAATACATTTTCTGGAAACCTGATGTGAAAAATTACATTTCCAGATTTTCTCGAAAGAGTTCATGATTTAAAAAAAAAATCCATCCTTTGACAATTCCCACTGCTTAATTTAAAAATGTCATAGATGGGATTTAGTACTAGACATCATAAAATTGTAGGTAGTAGGGTTTAAAAACTGTTAGTTTCTTATCTATGTATCTAAAGCTACAGCTGCCTGTTATAGTACAAATAAAATCAGTACAGCCTTTACTTGTAATTTTTTTCTTATCAAAAAAGTGCCCATGCTATAATTCGCTACCAAAATACAGACAAGAAGAGGGAAGATTGTTTTGTAGTCTGTACTCTTATATCATATTCATTTGCTTCACTTTGGAAAAATGAAAAGCAAAGGGCTACCTCTCCTCTCTCCTGACAAACATGTATTTCATGAAAGGTTGACAGCATACTGTAATACTTAAATTATAATGAACATAGCCTGTACAAAAATAAAATGTTAGTACCATTTGTTTGGATGACAATGTTTTCTGTTCAAGTAAGTAAACATAACTAAAGGTTGGAATTATGCAGAATTGTGAGTAGCCCTGTCAGGAATATTTACTTTTTATTTGTTTGTTTGTTTGTTTGTGGTTTTGTTTTTTTGTTTATTGTTAGTTATCTCTTCACTAATTTGCGTGTCCAAAAGTCCTTGTGTACCAAATGGAGAACAAAGCTGTGAACATGATATGCTAATGAGACATACATGGACATATTGGAGAGACCATTGAAGGCCACAGGAGGAGGGGCTGAGACAGCCAGGCTTGTTCACCCTGGAGAAAACTTATCAGTGTGTACCTGGTGATGGGTAGTGAAGACAGGTTTTTTTCAGGGCTGTGTGGTGGCAGGATCAGAGAGGTTGTGGAGTGTTGGTCCTTGGAGGTGGATTGTCTGGGCGCAGTCGTGGGCAAACAGCTGTGGCTGACTCTGCTGTGAGCAGGAGACTGGTCTTGACAAACTACAGAGGTCTTTGCCAACTTCAGACTTGCTCTGATCCTGTGATTTGTCCAGCCTTTCTGCTCCCCATTTTCTCCCAAGTGTCATTGCGTGACAGTCTTGATTTTTCTATCCTTTCTTTATTATTTCTTTACATAATTACATGCAGCATATAGATTAACTTCCTGGGGTGTTGTAAATAGATGCAGGGTCTTCTTATGTTTGTCACTCTGGGCAATGTAACAAAGTTATGCTTTTTATCTCTAAATGCTTTTTATAATTTTTTTGTCTCTGTCATTTTTGCACTTCAAGATGGATTTTATTGTATTTTTTCCAAACAAAGGTTGGTTTCTTCTCCCAGGTAACAAGTGACAGGACAAGAGGAAATAGCCTCAAGTTGCTCCAGGGGAGGTTTACATTGGATATTTTGAAGAATTTCTTCACTGAAGGTGTGGTCATGCTTTGAATCAGGATAACCAGGGAAGGGGTAGAATCACCCTCCCTGGAAGTTTTCAAAAAGCCTATGGATGTGGCCCTGAGGGACATGGTTTAGTGGTGAACAGGGCAGTGCGGGGTTAACAGTTGGACTTGATGAGCTTAGAGATCTTTTTTGGACAATTCTGATTCTGAGAGAGGCAAAATCTTACAAAATAGAAGGGGAAGAATCAATGGTTACAAGCTTTCCTGTGACTCCCCTTAAGTAACTACACCTAGCTGCGGTCAGAAGGCTGTGGAGATAACTTTCTTAAATAAGACAAAGTAGTTCTTTGTATTAGCTGTTTGTTTTCTAAGAAAAAAACCAAAACCGTAACAACCTACCCAAACTCATGGTTTATTTTATTTTTTTTTTTTTTAATTTGTGATCCCAGCTAGGCTCAGAACTACTTGAAACCTCTGGGATTGGAAATGAGGAAAATGAAGACTCTAAAGTGCTGACAAAATATTTTATTCAGAAAAGTATGATTTAGTGGAGTTAAGTTGTACTTGCAAATGGGCCATAAGTAGGTACAAGAGTATTTAGTTTTAATAAACAGGTGCTGGAAATACATGTATTTGCATTACCTCCCTTAAAATCCACAGGTGGGGATTATAATCACGTTAATCTTTTGTTAGTCCCCCTCTCAGAGCAAATGGTGTGCTGTGCTTTTCAAAGGGCCAGACATCTGGGGAGCAGTGACAGCAGTGAGGTCCAGGAGTTGAAGCAAAATGTTCTTTAAAGCAGGTGTTTTTCAAGTTTCATAACAGAATCTGTGTAACGTTTATATTAAAATATACTGCATCTTACTGGCAGACTTAGTGTTAGACTTTGAAACATTTATTTAAACTATTTTTGCTTCTTTTGCACAATTGACTGATCCCTCTATTTGAATACATTAGGTCAGAAACCAAAATGCTGCCTCTACAATTTCACAATCTGTATGCAAAAAGAGCATGAATGGAAGTTATAAATACCCATTTGGTTTCCTGGATGGTGAAATGTTCCTTCAGGCTCTGCTGGTTTAATCAATGCATGAAATAGATTACATTTGTTTAGGGTGGTGATAGCCTGACTAATGCATTGACTTCAGCTGGAAAAAAAATAGCCAGCAATACTTAGAGGAGGAACAGCTAATCCACCCGCATTAAAAACGTAGCAGTGTGATTTTGAAAGAGAGCGCCTTGGAATTGCTATGCAAATTTTTTACATGTTAATGTGAAACAAAAAATAACTTAGTAATGTTTTAGGTAATAATAAATAAAACATTATCATAATAATGACTTGCTCAGGTATTGAAAGTATTGTTTTAAAAGGTTTGCTCTTCATTCCCAAACTCCTTACGCATGTCTAGATTGGGAAACTTGCATTATATTATTTATTATCTGCTGATGAAGCATGATGGGGTTTTCTGATTTACTTGTCAAGTGATTAGCAAAAAACCTGGATTATTTGTGATTGCTCCAGTTAGGGAGATTAATTAATAGTAGAGCTATTTCTGTTTCAGGAAATAGAGAGCAAACTTTTTCTTCTGTCTGATTCCAGTGCATTTGATGCTATTTTCATTAGAATTCAAGCCAATAAGGTACTTTTTCAACCAGTCCAGGAATCCAGAACTGGTTTCATAATGGAAATTACAATATTTTGGTTTCAAAAGGGCCATGTGGTACAGCCAGGCATGCTGCTCAGGCTTCAGCCAAAGAGGGTTTCTTTACCTCTGCTGGGAAATGGGAAATGTTACAAATGGAGAATCACAGCCTCTTTGAAGTGCCCTTGAGGCTGGCATACAGTCTTATATAACTGAAGAAACGTATAGTATAGTGTTGCATTTGGAATAAGAGTAGCTCCACAGCTCTGGGAAATGGGATTCTAGACTTCTCAGAGCTTTCTGCCTGTGCCCTCCACTGGATGGACACACACGTGCAGACGTGTATGCACGCATGTACGCAGTCGTGCTCAGGCAGTGAGATTGCAGGCGGCTGCTGAGTAAGGAGAGGGCTTGGCTTTGTGTAGCCAGCTCAACACGAGTGTCCACTGTAGGAGATGAGGAAATAAAGATCCTTCTTGTTAGAAGCAGCAAATACTCAACTTGAAGTACAACCCAATAACTGATCTCCTTGCTAATGTTTGCAGAACTGTAAAGAACAGCAAAGATGGTGAAAAGATGCTGGTTCTTGTTGAAGACTTTTTCCATGCATGTGGTGATAGATAGGGATTAGGGCAGGGAGATTCCAAGCAATGCAGACAGGCTCAGAGCTGGAGATCTCTCTGCAACGATGTCAGCACCTGGTCAATCCATTCCTCTGAACTGCAAGCCTCTGAGAGAATGGCAGAGTTCAACAATGTCTTCAAAATAATGCCTGCAACTTGATTCAGTTCCAAAAAATATGTTTTGGAATGATATGATAAGCCTGAGTCTATTTCATATCCTTATTTTGTTTTTCCAGAAATTTTATACAAATTTCAATTTTAATGGAAATAGGAAAAATAAGAGCCTGTGTCTCTGCTTATGGTTTCAAGTAAATTTTTTTATAATTCTATGACAGTATGTATTTCTCTTTAAGCTTTTTCCTTTAGGGTCCGTGTTATTAACCTATGCCTGGTGCTTCTTTTCCTATGATTATATGTTTTTCAAGTAAAATTATTCCTAAGCCACCAGCACATTCCAAAACCAAAAGCCTGTGGAAAACATTCTTTCATCGTCATCCTTTTTTTTCCGGGGGAAAAAACCCTCCTCACTTGAAAGCTTCTATGTTCTTGTAACCCAACCTTTTATTTGCAGCCATGATGGGGTTTTCTGATTTACTTGTCAAGTTAGGTTAGCATATTACATACATAATCCTCAGGTGTTTGAGCTCCTTCAAATTTGTCACATAATATATGTAGAGAGACTTGCACACTCTAAAGAGGTGTCCTGGGTGCCCATGTGTTAGACATTTTGTGTGAGATTCCTGGGATATGTGATGACTGAAATCCGAGGTTTCTGCTCTATGACAAAAGGAATAATTCTACCTCCACCACTCACTCCCACCCCTGCCATGTGGAAATATGTGTACTTTTTTGATGGGATCATTGTGTTTGACATTAAGCTGTGGTCCTGTGGGAATGCTTCTGGCCTCCTGCGAGCTGGACCTACACTCTCCATCCCTGTGGTACTTCCATGGAACACAGCACAGTGTGTGAGGAGAACACACTGCATGGTGTGTGTTTCCTTTAGGCTCACTGATAGGGGAAATGGGACCTAATGTGTGTGAATACTGAAACATGTCATGGCACCATAGCGAGTTTAATATCACATTGAAGGGAATGGTTCAGTTAAATTACAATCATGGACATATTTTGAAACATGTTCCAATAGAATGTTATAATAGCAAAATCTATCTTAAGAGCTTGTCAAATTCATTTTTATTCTTTTTGTTAGAATGAAAAAGGTAATAGTCAGATATCTGATTTAAAAGACAAATTCTGAAGGAAAGTCACAGCAGAATTTATAGCCAGCAAGGTGTACAAAACCAGTTTTCTTGCTTTTTGGGGACTTCTAAGCATACCAGCATTGCAGATTAGATCTGATGAGTTGACTGAAGGTCAGATTAAGCAATTAGAGTAGCTAGAAAATTTAAGAGGAAATATGGGTAAGCTGAGAAGTGTAGAAAAGGGTAGAAAAAAGATGAGAGAAATTTTCTGGAAAATGCAAATATTTAATTTGTTAACAGGGATCTTAGGCAATTTATGAAATATAATATTATTGAGGATGCTTTCTGAGCTTCTGTTTGAGATAGCAAGCTCCACCTGGGTATTTGTTTGGTTCCTGTGCCTTATACTGAGGTAGACTATAAAAGAAGTAAAATAAGATATTTCTGCTTCTTGCTCACTGATAGCAAGAAAAGATGATTATACTTTGGTAATTATTCATTGAAATGGAATCATGAAATATGGCTATAACCAAAATAGCATATGAAATAGCATATATTTTTTCCTTCTAAGTTCTGTAATTTGGGGAATTTTCTCTGATATGAAAACTTTCTTAATTCCTATACTATGAAAATTTCCCCTTCTGTTCTCCATGTGAAACACATTTCTTCCTAGCGCATTTTTATTACTTTGATTCTCTCACTGATGGTACACATTCCCATTCAGAATTGCTTGGGTACTATATTTTCCTGATTAAATTACAAACTCATTAGGTTTGGCAGGTTATTTTGTTATGCGTTATATGAAATACCACATGTATCTAATATTTGATTGTATTTCACCCTCATTTTACCACCACAAAATGGCTAGCTGTGCCTGCTCTATCTGATTTACTAATAACTGTTATTGTCACAATATAGAATTGCAGAACAAAAGCACCTTTTAGTAAAGACAGATGTGATGTTTTGAAGGAATTATCATTTATCTGCAAGACCTCAGATGAACCTCCTCTTTGCACAGGGGGAAACCTGAACTGTTCTAATCCTTACAAGTCAATTATCATCTAAACTGCTCATTTCCTGCTGCAATTCAAGATTCATAAAATCTGAATGGGATATGCATTTTTAATGTTATGGCAGGAACCATAAATATTGTTCGCCTTGTTTGCCAGAATCTTAATACAATAATGACTATAAAGCTGCAGGAAGGAAAAATATCTAAGATGCATTGATTCAGTTTCATAACCCAATAATTCTGACAACCTTTTCAAATGATTAAATGGGCCTGGAGAAATCCAGGCCCTGAAGTATTATCTCCATTTGTGAAACCCTAAATGTTTTTCTGTTGATTTTTTTTTTTCCCTCTTTCTTCCTTTAAATAATGCAGGAGCAGGTGCTGGCATTTCAGTTCAACTAATTAGTTTCTAATTTACTGTAAACATCTTAGAATTCCATGAGCATGTCTCAGTGGTATCTGAGAGGAAACAATCTACTGGTTCGATAAATCTCTCCTGAAATACCACTGAGAATTGACTGCATGAAGTGTATGGCCTTACTTAATATATCTGAGTTTTTTAGAATACACTGAAAAGCAAGATAACAGTTCCAGGCTTTCTCTGATATTATCATTACCTCTGTAAAGACAATCTGAAGGAACCTTGTGTTAATGACCCATTGTTTTCATTAAAAAAAGCTATGAAATATTGCATTGTATTTCAATGCGCTATTGGAATTGGTCCAGACATTAAATGTGTTTGTAGTGATATTGCCACAGGAATCTTCAACAATGCTTTGCAGTATTTTTACATTCATGTGATTTGTGTATCTAATTTGGAGATCAAAATGTAGACATAAGTATTAAAATATTTCACTTGTTTCTGGGTTATTGACCTCATAAAGTGGTTGCATTTACAATGAGAAAATTTGGTTGCAACCATTCGTTAAAATAAACCTGGAACTTTATCTCTAAATATCTTTGGTTTTAAAATGTTTATGAACATGTTCTATACATACACATCAAACTTGTTTTTTTTCAAGATAACTAGAATTGTAAAAGATACTTGATTTTCTGTATTAGTACTTT
>VYZP01043657.1:0-13053 GCA_013400635.1 Hypocryptadius cinnamomeus
AGGTAGAGAAACTAATGGAGTTAAATTTAATACCTGCGTTGCTACTCTGTAGGACAATAAAAAACCCTACATTGTTTATATTTGGATGACAGATCAGGAGAATCAATTTCAAATCATAATTTTTAGATTAAATTACCTCATTTGACTTCTTTGCCTCTTTATTGTGTTTCGTCATATCAAAATAGCCATATAGACTCCAAGAGTGAGAGCTGTCAGTGTTCACAGTTCATCATTGGATCAGACTTCTAGAACTATTGCTTTATAATATTTTCCACCTCATTTTCTTCTTTCATATCAATATCACAAATCCAAAGAATTCCTTAGTGAGCTTTTTCTGTGAAACAACAGTAAGAATGAGAAACAGGAAACTCACTCATATGTTTACGATACATACAGCCCTAGGTATAGTTGTAGAGATAGTCTGTTTTGACTTATGGACTACTGAGAATAAAAAACACAGTGACAATCACCTCAAAAACTCCTTCAGGAAAAGAAAAAGTTTTCATAATCTACCATTTTGTAAATAATCTTCTTACATTGCAGATTCTAGACATTGTCACCATTGAACAAATACCCATGTAATGATGAGAATTGTTAGAAAAGGTCAGGGTTGGAACACCCAGAATAAAGACATTTGTGGTTTATTTTTTTAACTTTTATTTGCAAAAATGGTGCCAATCTAATTCACTTCCTATTTCCCTCCTCTCAACTCCACAAAATTTTTCCCACCTTACTTACCTCTCACAGAGGAGGGATTTCTCCCTTTCTGCTTTGAAAAAAATAATGTCAACTCATTTACTTGTAAAGAATTAGTTTGGGCATACACTACCTCTTTGGAGTCTCCATAAAATCAGCGTTTACAGAAGTCCTGAGCCCCCTTCAGAGAAATACTTTAAGGGCTGCTGTGAATGTAGAAAAGAGTATGTGCAGAGCTATTTCTTTTTCATGTCATGTAATTTTCAGAGACACTCTGCTCATCACTAGGCTTATTTAGTTCCTACATTTATGGTATGGATGAATACTTTGCATTCACCATAATTTTTCATGAACTCTTCTTTTTCTTGCTGCCTTGCTGGCTGAATCTACAATTTCAACCCAACTAAGTTCAGCTGAGCTCCTTTTCCTGCCATGTCTGACTCATTTTATTACTTACCCAGCGGATCTTTCTTCTCTTGTCCTGGGTCATTGCTTCCACTTTTTTTTTGCCTCGCTGCTACATTGTTGTTTCCCTGGTGATCTCTTCCTAGTCTTGCTGGACCTTTGCATTATTTCATTACTTCTGTTCAAATCTACCCTCTCCAGGGACTCTGAGACATCATTTCACTTCATCCTACTGCTACAACTGTACCACTCCCTCAGCTCTCTTTTACAGCATACATGGAGATCCAAGGATAATAGTACTCTATTAGTACATATGTAATCATACTTATCCTAGTGAATCAATCAAATTGAATGGTTTCCTCAGAAATTATGAAAAGTGGGGACTACTGATTTAGCTTAAAACATTCCTTCTTCAATTTTTCCTTTTTGTCTGTGAAAGAATTACATAAACAGTGGGGGAGAGGAAATTTGATTGCAGGACAGAAACCAGAGAAACAAACTCCAACAGGGTGCTGCCAGATGAATGACAAAAGAAAGTTGAAAAACATTGAATTTTTTTTTCTTATTTGTAGTAATCTGTGCTTTTGTATCTGAGAATGTTAGGTAAACAATGAAAGTAAATGTGATTTACAAGCAGATGGTGTTAGTTTTTTGGTGTAAACTGTATGACTTCTACCATGGGTAGACTTGCTTTTATAACAAAATGAATTGCACATGGAAGACTAGGAGTCCATGCTTCTCATTAATGCTTTTGTTACTATATTTCATTTAAATTGAGCACTATTATTGAAATATATGCCCTTACTTTTACCCTATATTTAACCTTATATCAACAATTGATGCTTAAAAAGCCCATATTTTTGTTCATTCTGAAACTTGAAGACAAAAAAAACCCCAGATACAAACGAAACTCTTCTGCTTGTCTCTCTGAAGTATTTTGAGACACTTTTAGCTGCTGTAGTGCAGTGCTCACTAGCCTCTAGTGTCTGTGCTCATCTTGTTCTTTAAGAGAAGTCCATATATAATGGCTTTAATAGGAAAACATGAGAATACTAGAGAAGCTGATAAAATTTTTCAAAGATTATGATATTGCAGCTTTTGTTTTCAAGTATTCAAAAGGATTTGCTACAAGGTCACCTGCAAATATATATTTTCATATTAGAAAACCCTTTCACAAACCTGCAAATATATATTTTCATATTAGAAAGTCCTTTCACAAACAGGTTTTCACACACCTGTATCAATAATTAAAAGTTAGAACACACATAATTCCTATTAATACACTAGAAAGGATAGCATCTCATGAGAATTAAAATGCACACCTCCATATCTTCATTAATTTTTTCCCTTAAACTATTCAAACACATTGTCAAATTTAGTTGGTCTTCATGTTTCTGCTGTATTTTATGATCCTCATCAAGAAAACAGCTCAACACCTTTATTATATAAGTAAAATGTTCATTGAATGCTGAAGGATCTTTAAAAGTTCTATGAATAATGCTTTAGTGGCACAGAAACAGAAGTGATGCTTTCAATTATGATTGTAGGCTGTCCATTTCAGAAGCTGGGAGTGCATCAGCAGGAGGTAATAGCAGGCCTGATAATCCAGAGGAAAAATTGCAACAATCCAGATGTGTATTTTAGCTTTTATAAAAAAGCTGAAGTAAGGGAAAATAGATAAACCCATTGTGGGGCTTTTTTTTTTTTTTTTTTTTGTGTGTGTGAGTGTAGCAGAGGAAATTTAAATGAAATATTATCGACCTTCTCTTACAAAAGTTTTTGTATCCTATATGAGGCCAGCTAAGAGAAAAACGTATTTTCAGAAGATACCCACTTATTTAGCAATTGATTTTAAAATACTTTTTTCCCCTAAAACTAAGATTCTTCTGGTATAAGTCACAACTTCATTTTTATATCAGTTGCATGTAAGGTGCTGTTGGCTTTTTTTGGAAAATATTTTTGTCATTCTCTTTCCACCACTCTTATCTGTACTCTAATGCAGTTTTTCTGTCTTCTGACCCTTATCAGAGTCTCCATGATGGTGGTCGATGTATTCCAAAACATCTTCATGAATGGTGAACACTCGGTATTTAATAAAAACATAGAAACTTTAAAGGGATCTGCTGCCTCTTCTCCAAAATATGCTCTAGCAAAGGTCATAGCTCCTCATGGATTCCTGAAAAAAACCTGCTTTTGAAACCTGAAGTCTGAGATCTTTAGCCATTCTATAATTAATTTTTGTACTGATTATATAAATCACCTACAGCAAAGAATACCTGCATAACAAAGTAGTAATAACTTATACTGTCCGGCTATCTGAGAGAAAACAATCCATGTAATTCTACATTAAATTTTTACCTTTTATTTTTAATAAAACAGGGGGAGGAATATTACACAAAACTGATAGGAAGTTTGGAATTTTTTAAAATTATGCGTAATCTAAACAGATGCCTTTACCAGGAGGGTTCAGCTCCTGTGCTAACTAAGTGGAGCTCTGTAAATCTTCAGATTGTATATATGCAATTCTTTAAGGCAGAATATTCACAGATATCCATGAGTCATCCTTGTGTACACTGTGGGATAGTTTTCTTCAATGCCAGTCTCTTCCATAAAGTCCAGAAAGCACATACTATGCATAGTGAATATAGTAAACTAGATTTTTTCCTCAAAATTTTTTGTAAGAAAAGAGAATCTGGTAGAAAAGTGGATAAAAAATTACATGATAAATATACTCAAAAAGGAATTTTAACAAGCAAAGTTAATTACGTGGGATAAAGAATTAACCAAAAGAATTATTTTATCCTTCCAGGTTCTCACTGAATGTAAATCCTGTTTATCTCTCTTTGGTAGAAAGATAAATACATGATGTGTGTTTTTTAAAAACCCAGATTTCCATGCTTGTATCAAGTCTTCCTTTCAAAGCTGATGTACTGAAAACTAGAGCACTAAAACAACCTCTAGATTTTAATCAAAGTCAAAATACTGTATGTTAACTCCAAAAACAGATTTGCAAAACTAACAGCCAAAACCAAACTAAAGTAAGCTATTTTCTTTTTAAAATTGTAAACTTAAAAAGTCTTTGTTTCTGTTTTCAACTTGTGCTACATCTTAACATCTGGGCAATTATGCAAACCTGTAAATTATATTTTTCCCCTCTGAGTTAATTGGCATAAAATTATAATGAAAAGAATTCAAAACCTCAGTGCAAAATTGTAGACTCATAAAATGAAATTGTAAACATACTGATTAGCATGTAAAATTTTAATGAGACTGTGTTTTGATAGAAAAATCTTCAAACTGAAAGAGGTGTGCAGCAACTTTCAGAAATATTTTGCTTAATTAATGAATTTCAATAATTGATAGTTTTACCCCAGATTTAAGTACCACCTCTCTTTTCTTCTTTTTTAATGAGACTGCTGTAAAGAAATGTGAAGTTGTTTAAAACATAATCCCTTTCTTCTGAAAAGATTTGGTACAAGAAAGTTGATGTCCCAGTGAAAAATGGAAGTGCAATTAGTGCTTTTTATGTTTATTCCAAGGCCTACCATTCTGATACTGGAGGTGTGGGAGACCTCAGACTTATGGTCTCTGAAAAATCCAGATGAATTGCAACTTTGCTTGACCCTAGGAGAACTTCCATATTATAGTAGAGCCGTTTCACTTTCATGGGATTGCAGGTGAACGTTCTTGCCTATGCTCAGAGAGAATAATTCTGCTCTTACAAGTGTCAAAAAAAATTATAAATAGAGGAAAATTCTGGTGGCTTTCCTCTCACACAGAAAATGCCTAAAACACTTGTTATTAGGGATACGTGTAAAGGTTTGGTTAAAAACAGGTAGAAAATAAACCTTACACATGTTGTTCTCAATGTGAATTGAATGCAGAAGGTTTTAAACCATCAATGAACTAGGCTTTTTTCTTTCACTTTAGCAGTTGGAATTTCCACTACCACCAAAGGTACCATGGTGGTAGAGACTTCTGGGATGTGAGTCCCATGTCATAGAACCATTGACTCACAGAGCAGCTGAGGCTGACAGGGACCTCTGGAGACTGTCTAGGCCAGGCCTCCTGCACAAGATGGTTGTTCAAGATTGTGGCCATCTATCTTTTTAAAGTCTCCACAGATGGAAACTCTGCATTGCTCTAAGTGACCTCTTCCACTGCTGTTGAACCACCCATGAAGAAAAAACTTTCTTACCTTAAATAATCATACCTGCATAGTGTCCATTGAAACTCAGAAACTAAGATTTTCAGAATGACTGTCATAATACTTTGGCATGAAGAAAGTGGGAATAATGACCACTCCTTTAAGAAAAGCTTTTTTTTTGTGAAATTCTTGGTAACTTTTACAGGCCAGAAGAGTAGAAATAGATACCTTACTTAAAGACTGAATTAGTAGACTTGGTCTTCATCCTTCAATTAATTTACAGGTGTCACATTTGTTCCCTCAAAATTCAACCATGGAACTTATGCACTGTATACTTCACTCATTTGTGGGGTTTGTTTGGTTTTTTCCTGTTACATTAGTGTGTGTATATATGTATATATACACACACACACACACACACACACACACACACACATATATATATATACTTGGAAACCTGTAAGTGGATACTTATGCAAATTCTGGAAAGAACTCAAAACCCTTCAGAATTACCACACTTAATCATAAATTGGAATGAACACACTGTCAGCTTTTTTATTACACTTAAATGAAAACATCTTTAAACATTGAAAAATTATATTGCATATCAGTTTGGAATATATTCAGTCACTACATTAATCTAAATATAAATTCTTGACTGTGCCTAGTTCACCTTAACTGAAAACAACTTTAGGCTTGTTTAGTAAATGCATCTCCACAGAGCCATGTTTAAATTCAATCAATCCATACTTCATAATCACTCCCAGCTACCATATCCTACTGCTGAAAAGGCTGTGTGAAGCACAGAGGATGTAGTAGAAACTGACTGGCCGAGGAGAAGGTAGAATACATAATGATATGCACCTCTTCTGCCTTGTGAACAACAGAAAAATGCCTGAAATAGTTTTTAGCAAATTCAAATTCATTTCTACCCCAGGACAGGTACATACAGAGATAATTTCCACTTCAGTGCAGTGCATCTTTCTATTCACACCATTTCAGGCTCTTGGGAACAGAGACATATAAATAGTTTGGTTTAGTTCTTCGAATTATGTTTATAGGTAGGAATCACTTGACTGAAACACTTTCCTGTTAGCTCCCTCCTCCTTCATAGTTTCACAGTCATGCTTATGTGAAAAGGAAAAACAAAAAAATACAGTTTTGCAGCTGCGTGAGTTGCACATCCTAAACTTGAACAGGTTGTGGCATTTTGTGCCATATGGTATGCACGTCAGTGAAGTGAAGGGCATGCCTTGTCACATCGTATCCCATAATGACTTTTTGGGAGTGAAATATCATTTCCAGCTGAGGTGAGCCTTTCACTTCACTGATCTGCAAGTTACACGTCTCAAGTAACACAGCTGTTTTTGGAAACTAACCTCCTGTTAAGAGAAAGTGTGACTTGACAGAAAATCTAGCCTTTGATTTATGAGACCCAAGAACTTAACAAGATATAGAACTTCCTAATAGAAATTGTTCAAGATGAAAGTAGTTTTATAATGGTCCAGTTGTCCTGATATCATGTAAGTTACAATAGCTTCCCTTCGGAACGGAGATTTCATATAGCTAAGATAGATGAGTTTATTTTTACAGGAAAAATCAGGCTAGGTTTTTGTCCAGAGCTTACCACGAGTTTACCAAAGTAAGAAGAAATCATATGTTTGTTGTTTTTGACTCATTCCAGAAAATAAACTTTCATTCTCAGAAAAAACCAAAAAAAATCTGGTTATTTGTAAGCTTTTGCAAGATGCTCTCTGGTAAATTTCAAACATCTAGATCATCCACTTTTCCATATGACTTATCTAGGTCACTGGCTAGCTAAAGACTAGGTAGACCAAACTAGGGAGCCATCAAAACAATCTTGTTGGCTTCTAGTGGCCAGCTGCCTTCTGGGTAAAGAAACCTTTTCTAATATCCAACCTAGACCTTCCCCAACACAGCTCCAGGCTATTGCCTTGGGTCCTGTCACTCATTATCACAGAGAAGGATCAATGTCTGCCCCTCCTCTTCCCTTCATGAGGAATTTGTAAACTGCAACGAGGTCTCCCCTCAGTCTCCTCCAGGCTGAACAGACCAAGTGACTTCAGCCTGTCCTCACATGGCTTCCCCTCAAGGCACTTCACCATCATGGTAGACCTCCTTTGAACACTCTCCAGTAGTTTAATCTTTCTTACACTGTGGTGCCCAAAACTGCCCCCAGCACTCGAGGTGAGGCTGTCCCAGCGCAGAGCAGAGCAGGACAATCCCCTCGCTTGTCTGGCTGGTGATGCTGGGCCTGATGCCCCCCAGGACAGGGTTGTCCCTCATGGCTGTCAGGGAACTGCTGGCTCATGTTCAATTCTTCTTTACTAGTTAAATGGCAGTAGGTGCTTCAGAATCATAACTTAGAATATCAGATTTGATCTAATTAAATGGAAGATGAGAAAATGTTAATTGATTCAGTTTATAAAATATTTTTTTTGTGAGTTTTTGTGTTCCATTTTTAGGTTTTTTTGTGTTTTTTTTTTTTTTTAATTACTTTTCTCAAGATACTTAAAAGTCCCCAGTTTTTGACACCTAGAGTTATGGATGCTGGAGATTGACAACAACCTTATTAAGAACATATTTTAGTCTTTAATTTAAGCAAAAGCCCTGTAATACTTCTTTACATTATTAGAACATCTTTTGTCTGACTAAAACTTGAAGTTTAACATTCTTTTGTTCTTCTAAGGTGTCTGTAAAATATGTTGTCTTAATATACATGCTACCTATTTCCTTATAGATCTCACATATATGTCAAATGCATTTTATTTTTGCATAACCTTACACATTTGTCATCAAACTGGGTAACAGTGGAGATATATTAAGTAAAATCTTTTATTGAGTTCATATAGAAGAAAGATGTAAAACTGGATAAGGTGAACCCATTCAGTCTTACTAAACAAGTAACTCAAATCAGAGTCACTCTAGCAATCATGTTATAGACAAACTGTTTACTAATTTGGGAAGTCAGATGAGCTTTGAAAAGAGAACATGAAGCAAATAATTTTATTAATATATGGTCTTGGCTCATTTTTAGAAAATGCTTAGGATAATAAATAAACTAGCTCAACTCCTCTAAAGAGCTAAAATATATGAAGGTAGCAATAGATTTTATACAAGTTATCATTGTCTGTTTTGATGTACAGTATATAAAAGCCCTGCTGTTATGTAGGTTATTCCTCTTTGTAAAGGATTTCTTGCATGTGAATGGAGTTCTATGCAAATTTTTAGTAGAATTGATACCATATATTGAAAAAAGTGTTTTGTTTCCCTTGCTAGGGGAACAACTTCTCCCTTTCTAAGAGGAATTGGAAAATACATTTCTTCTGCATTGACTCCATGGTTTTCAGAATTTCCTCATATGTCCATTAAATTGAACAGCTTTACCTGAATTAGTATAGAATGATTTAAAAGAGAAGACCCGAAACCAATCGTAACTAAGGGATCCCTGATGTGAAGACCAAATGCACACTTTTCTCCAGAGATATTGACAAGATGCCCTGAGATGCTCTGGTGGTGTCCCTCAGAGACCTGACATGGAGCAGCAATGAGTGCAGAGGCCCTCTTCAGATTCTGATGGAATGTTTTTATAAATAATGCACCATGAAAGGTGAACCTATTGCAACTTTGAAAAGTGATGGCATGTTTTTGAGGAAGTAGTAGCACTGCCAATACACTAAAATTATATTCAGAAGAAAATCCAATTGTCTGTCTGAGAGCAAATAAAGGCAGCTGATAATTTTTCACAATTCAAATAATAGTCAATCAAGAGTACTACTAGTAGATCTAAGCATTCTGCACTGCTGCTCTGACTTTTACTAGAAGCTGTAGATTTGGTGCAAAACCAAAGGGAAATCCAAATTTTTACCTTCTAAATAGAGACAAATAATATAAGCTGTGATTGGAGGCAATGATGTAAATGGAATGGAGGGTTTTATGAAAAAAAACAGTGTGTACAAGACCAGTTAAATACTATGCCAAATCTGATTAGCTGCCCTGTTTATATCCCTGGCAAAAAGTGAAAAGTATTGTTATATGGAAACCACATAAGGAACAAAAGTGTCATGGGTGTTTAACTGCATACAGATACTGCTCATCATTTTGCAAACCTTGGAATGAAGTATAGCCAGTTTTCAAGATCTAATAAGATCTGACATATTAATTACAGGGTTATTTTTTTGTTTTCCAGTTTTAATTTCAGGGCAACTGTAGTTCAAGCATAGATTTAACTATCAGCACTATTTTGGCAGGGACTATTGCTCCTGGCACATCAATATAATAAAACTAGATCTTAATGAAACAAGAGACAACTTGAGCAGCAGCTCTGCACTTGATTTAGAGATGATTTGAAAGTGAATGTAACAAAAACTGTTTCACTAGAGAAATGGGAATTTGCCCATTTCAATTATCTTATGTTTTTAACTCTCATCACACTACCGCGTTCCTTGATGCGGTCCTGTGATGAAGATTATACCTAATTCCCTCCATGCCAGGAAAAATGGAGAACTTCTTACTGCTACTCCAAGATATATGACATTGGTTCATAGTGACAATCACACTGTTTAAAGCAGAGCAGAAAGCAATAAGTGGCCACCATTGTGTGACCCAAAGGGAAAGCCTGCTGCAGCATAATTCAAGGGAGATCTTCGGCTCTTCCATTAGTGTCAAAGTTGTATCTACAGTTGTCTAAGGTTCATTCTTTAAGAAAATAAAATAAAGCTCCTGAACATAGTGGAACCCACATACCAGTGATATCTCCCTACAACTAGATTTACATCCATCTCAATTAATATTTTTTTAAAGCACCTGAAAAATTTATTTTTTACTGAAAACAAACAAACAAAAATGCAGATTTTGACAAACTACATCTTCAGTGCAGAGTGCAGTTTCAGTATGAAAATTGTTTCAGTTCCACAATCACTCAATTTAAAGTAAAGCATCTGCTGCTAAGTTTTGAAATCTTACTAGGTGGCAGTGACTTTTCCTCAAGAAACGAAGATAAATATCAAATTTGTTGCTCAAAACTCTGGGAATAACTCACTCATTTCTGCTATGATTAAAAACCCTGGGAGTAAGACTTCCACATGGCCTGGTTATTTCCTGTAGTTATGTGGGTTTTGTTCAGTGCTTTATTCAAATGTCCAGTGGAATGTTAGGGTTGTTTGAATACTAGAACTGCTGTGGAATTTATGTGCCAGTTATGCACTTTTGCATTTAAACTCACCTGCAAGTGCATGTTGTGTGCATCCTGTAATTTTGGTTATCAGCTAAAATAGACTGAAGAACACACTGTCACACTTCTGCTCTTATGTGGATCACATTTTTGGTTTTCTTTCTGGTCAAAAACCTAGAAGAGAGTGGTTCTGTTGTCAGATCAGGGCTTCACAGAGAGACTGAAGCTTATCAAAACCATCAAGTAAACATGGAAATGAGGATTTAAAGCCAATTTAGATTTTCTTCCTGTCCTTTGCATGACAAATCTCATTATATGCATACGCAGTTCTGACATGACAAGAATAAAAGTGACACTCTTCAAGACAGCTAGCAAAGGAAGACGATATTTCTTCTGTGTGGACCAGAGAGAAGATATGACATAAGGGAAAAATTTTGGAAGATCTGCTGGGCTTTGTACTCATAGTCTTTGGAACTAAGAAAATTGTAATGAAATAACTGTAAGAAAATAACTATAAGAAAATTGTAATGAAATAACTGTAAGAAATAACTCGCAGTCTTTGGAACTAAGAAAAATGTAATGAAATAACTCTAAGAAAATACCAGTAACAATACATCTGAAATAATAACAAATTCTAAAGGAACCTTTACTTTCTGAAAGCTTTGAGTCTCATAACTATGAATTTTTTTCTCATGTCGATCATTTGTCATTGAAAATGTGTGAAAGAGACCTTAAAAATATAACATGCAACTTCTCATCTCAGTTCTGTACAAAGCATAGAAAGACAGAGCAATTAAAAAACATGTTCCATCACTGAAAATTCATGGTTGGAATTTAAATTGGATTTCAAGATCAGGGAAATAATTTCATAATGAGTGTTAGTATGCAAAAAGTCATAGAAAGTTAATGGACTTTAAAAACTGACACATTGCTCTAGAAGACTCATTAACACATTCCTTGGCTTCATAAGAGAAATAAGTAATGATAGATGCATTGAATTAATTAGAAGAAGCTCCCAGCACAGAGATATATATGTAGGGAATGACAGTGATAAACTATAAATTAAAGGAAGAAAATAGTGTAAAAAAAAAAAAAAATTCTTGAATTAAATGTACCTTGATAAAACTCTCTGTTTAGGTTCAGAAAATTTTAATAGTAATTTTTTAATTCCTTTGCAATTTTCACTACTGAAATTGAATGAGACAGTATTGAAGCTTTAAAAGTTTTTCAATTGTCCCTGAAACTCAATTTGAAAGAAAAGGTGGCACCATAGTAACATATCTGCATATTTAATGACAGTGCCGCCCTAACTCAGGAGACTGCAATATTATACCTGAAAGAGAAAATTACTTCACTGTAATTTTGCTCTTTAAAGGATGTCATTATACAGGTTCTCATTAACCAAACTGAAAACTCTACCATGGGAGCTGGAAGGATCGTATCTGTTCTATTAATTTAACAGGAATAAATGGGCACTGAAAATCAAAGGTGTCAGCACCACCCTGATAATCTTCTTGATTCAGGAGAATTAATTTAAAAATTTCGGATTCACAAGGCAATGATAAACAGAATATACAACATTTGGGACTGTTGTATCAATAAACTGTCAATATATAACAAACACACTCTAGATACTGTTTTCTGAAGACAATGGTTATTCTCCTAATTTTAGCAGGCCAGAAGAGAGGGAAATATAAACACATTTTTATCAGTAATCCTGCAAGTAACTTAGTGATCTCACAGTCTATTAACAATCAAATTATGTTATACATATAGAATTCTTTTCTAATAGCAATCAAATTATGTTGCAGGTATAGAACACTCTACAGTCAACAAGGGGTATCTTCATGATGAATCCTGAAATTTGCTTAGAGCATGAAATGCAACTCTGAAGCAGAAAGAATAACACAAAAATTAAGCCATAAACCACCTATACAATCTATTAATTATTATTAGCACCCATAAAATCTATATAAATAAAATTGAAAAAAATTATATACTTCTTACGGTGCATTTTATGTAAATCATGGAAAGCTGATTTCAGAATTCAAGTGTCCAAACTTGTGCTCCTGCAAAGTGCAGCTCTCTTCAGAATGTGAAATGATCTTAGCAGCTGAGTACAGGAGGTGATTACTGCAGAAATTTGTGTCAGATAGTTAAAATTGATCAAATGAACGCAATTGCATTATACCTCACAAAACTATAAGGAAGGTCAGATCTTTCCTCCAGCTCTTCTACAATTCTTTTCTAATTCTGAACTTAAGCTCCATGCAATTACAATAAAACTTCCAACACTTGAGAGCCACTTCAATTCCATTCCACAGCTCATAGCCAAACTGAGAGGCGAGCAGGGCCCTCAGTTCTTCTCAGGGATGTAAATGTCACATGCACGAGAAACAGGCACAGTCATGTTATCAGCACAAATAAAGATTTTTATGTAAAAAAAAGTATGAAACAGAGAGAGATGGATAATTGTATTGAATTTTATTGGTGACTTAATGATAGAATATAGGATAATTCAGATGAGGACCTACTTGAAGTTTGACATATTTTAAAAACAAGATGAAGATAAAAAAGTAAAGGGAAAACACACACATGGTTTAAAACTGGA